>ML103102.1:0-55531 GCA_003697995.1 Taxidea taxus jeffersonii
CCAGCTCTCTTCACGGGAGCACCAGCAGATGTGTCATTTCACTGCCTGGCAAAGGGTAAGAATGGAGATAGTTGTAGCTGGCTGGACTCCAAGATAAGGGAAGAATTCTGATGAGCTATTGGAATGTTGGACAGATTTGTATCACCTTGGACCTGGGTCTGTCAGCACTGCTGGGAGGAGGGAGATGTTTGTCCCACAGAGAGGTATTCATGGGGCAAAGAGGAACATCATGTGCTAAGTCTTATAACCTTCCCTTGCATCAGCTCCCTTGGCAGGTGGTCCCCTTGCAGGTGGCAGAGGGATGAGAGGAAACCCAAGAATGTTCTCCCCTTCTTCTGTCAGTGGCTGTGTGCATACCAAAGGCCACATTGACCTTTCATCAGACACATGTGTAGGCCTCTGGCCTCTGTTCCCCTCTTCCTCACAAAGGATGTTGTGAAGCAAAGATCACGTTACTGGGTAAGAGGACCTGACTTGCACTTAGAGTATCGCAGGGATCAAGGCCATTCACTAAAGTTCAACAATGCTGGTCTGGCCTTTTTGCATTATAGCCATGCTAGGTTCCAGCAAGAAATGGGTAAAATGTTTTCATTTCTCTCTTTTTTCTTCTTTAACTTTTCAATTGCACTGCAAAGGACAAGTATGTTTCCTTCTTATCCAGAGAAGTTTGGGCAGAAGTGAAGTTTCAGTCTTATATTTTTATGGTAGCCCTGGATACATTGCCATACTGTTGGTACAACCCCATTACTTGTTTGTTTGTTTTTACTATAGCCTTAGTCTGTCTTTTGCTCTTGTTCTATTTACCAACTTGGAGTGCCAGATCTCCTGAGCCCTCTACAGCTCCTGTGAACAACTAAGCTGGGTGATGCTTGGCCTTCGGAGTAGGAACAGACATAGGAAGAATGCACCGGGGCTGCCATAGGCTTAGCTCACTCTGGTATGCCCTCTGCTTCTTTGCCTGGAATCCCTACTTGAAGCACCCACAGGTATCCCTTAGCTTGGTATTGTTGAGCTCTAGGACTAACAAGACAGTAGTCTGACTATCTCAAACTTTTAGGACTGCTGCTTTCTCCACATACCCTATTTCTCCCATCTCCAAAAAGAGTTCTGAAGGAAAAATTGCTCCAAATAGAAGGTACCTCATTTGACAGGGTTGAGAGAAGAGTGCCAGACTGCATCTTGGGATGCTGAAAGATTTGAGTAGAACATGGTCTAGTGAACCAAAATCCTCCTGGTGTGAGTTTAGTCCTCTTGCCTTGAATGATATTTATGGATCTTTGTGCACTCTTTCCCTCTAGCTGATCAGTAACTTCCCCAGGGGACACTCAAAATCTTTTCTTCTGGATTTTCTATGTAGCAATCCCTAACACTGAGCCCCTAAACTCAGTGTTTGTTTCTTTTCTAAAAAGTTATTTTTAATTAAAAAATTTTCAAACATACTAGAAAACCATAAAAAATCAGAAAAAGACAAGCATGAATATCTTCACTCTGCAGATTGAACAGATATTAACAATTAGCTGTATTTGCTTCATATTCCTCCTTAATAAAGAAAAGAAGCAAGGGAGGAAGGAAGGCAGACAGGTAAACAAAATAATATAGATATAGTTAAAGTTCTGCCTGTATCTTCCTTGTATCTTCCCTATAGAATTCACTTCTTAAAGTCTGTATATATCACTGCTAAGCCTCTTTTGATTGTTTTTATTACACATGCCATAACCAAATTAGGTTATTGATTTTTAGTGTTTAATTTTTAAACAAGTAGTATAAGAAGTATATCCTTTTGCAACTGGATTGATTTAATTCAACATTACTATTATACTTTTAAAGATTTATCCATGTTGGGATATCTAGCTTTAGTTCATCTGTTTTAACTGTATAAACTAATCAATTTACTAAATGTCATTGTTGCTTTAAATACCACTTAATAATGCAAAACTGATTATGTTCTTTCCCTGCTCTTCACAACTTGGCTCCAACCTGCCTTTCCAGTCATCATGAATTATTTCATGGTCATGCTTTTCAAAAAAAACCAGTAGTTTATCTGATAAAGTAGTTGTACTTTGACCCTGGTGAGTATAAATGGCCTTACAAGCAGCCTCTTCCCGGTAAAAGAGTTCATTTGAGACACCAGGTTTTCGTTTAGTTACCCTCCTAGCATCTAGGAGAGTACTTGATTCTTAATAGATAAAAAATATAATACTTGTTGGACAAATGTCTGCTCACATCAGAGTAGATGTTTATGGAATAAGGGTTAAATGCTGTGATTCTGAATGCATGTAAGAGGGCATTGAGGCCTTTCTGAAAATATTTTTACCGTTCTCCAGCAACCACTGGTTTCTTCCCAACTGGTTTATCCCACAAAAATGGCCACAACAGATTAAAGAGATTATTTCATCAACTCTCAGATTGTAGACTCCTGCACGGCTCAGTGAGGCCCACTGGATGTTTGCAAAGAGCCACCAAAAGCTCTTGCCACAGAGAACTGTTGATCTGAAAGGTCTGGCAGATGTTATGCTCTTTTGCCATCTGTCTCTTGAAAGTAGCTCAATTTCTCTTTGACTTGGCCTAAGTAATGTCACAGATACCAACTTTGGTGAGAAATGCCAAGTGTGTAGCCCCAGTCAGAAGCGATGATTTTTTCCTTTGCTGTTATTGGCATCCCCAGGCCAGTTTGTTCTTCTGCTTCCAAGTGGCTGCACCCTCTGGAAGGTATGATTGAGGGGGCCAGGGTGAAATGAAAAATGGTTCTGTAAGGCCAGCAAAAGCTTCTTGTGGACTTTTGTCAACTGTATTTATGCAACAATTATTTACAGAATAAGCAATTGACAAGATATTGTTCCTGTCTTTGAGTTGCTTCTGATTCAGTGGAGGAGACAGAAACCTGGGGTTTTCAAGCCATTAGCTAAATGTGAAAACAGGCAGAGAAAGCACAGGGTAGTATAAAAGCACTTAGGAGGGGTTCCAGCCTACTCTGAGGTGTGGTGGTCAGCAAAGGCTTCCTGGGGAAAGTCAGTATTTTGGATTAAAACTGACATCATAAGGTTGGGAGAATTTTAGGTAAGGTCTTTCTACTGACCACTCTTTGCTACACAGTAGCAATGATAGCAATGTGGTGTTGGTGGTGATGATGATGATAGAGAAGGACAAGACTGACTTCATAGCCAGATACCCTAGTTTCAAATCCTTGCTCTTCCCATTCTTAGCTGTGGCCAGGAGCTGGAAAAGTGAGTCTGAGCAGATCACTGTGCCTCATCTGTAAAGTGTACCTCTAGAGTGGTTGTGATGGTTATGGAAAATGTTCATCAGGAAACCACACAGTGCCTAGCACATAGGAGGCATTCAGTAAGAAATTGGTCAGAAGTGGAGGGGGAGGAAACTATTTAAATGAACATTCAGTAAAAAAGCAACAGGAGCATGAAGAGAAGGTAGCATAGGTGTCATTAGTGGATATGGAGGGAAGAACTCTGAATATGGAGGCCAGAGATGTAAGTGCTCAGCCAACTTCTGTGGAGCTGAGTGCCCTGGGGGATGGGCTCTCTGGCATCCTCTGTGTACTTCCCATCATTGCGGAGAGGTGTTTTTTGAGTAATTAAGTGAGAGAAATCATAATAAGTGATCTAGGATTAAGGACAACAAAGAGATTTCTGTGTGATGCAGTGACATGGGAAGCCTGTGGAGAAGGGCCTCGACTGGGTGCTGAAGGTCAGGTAGGCTTTAGGCCAGAAGAGCCAAGTGAAGAGGGCATTCCAGATGGGGCACAATGGAGCAAAAAGGCCAAGTCCCACATCAGTTATGTCAGCGGCTTCCTTCATCTTCTCACCTCTGGGGCAGCCTTCCTTCTAGAGGAGAATGGATAATACAAAGGTTTTGACCTTGTATTGTATGACCTCAGAAGTTTCTTTGATAGTCAGGGCTGATGCTGGTAAAATTGTTAAGTCATTGAAGTTCATCTGCATTATCATTCATTTTCCTGTCAGCAGCCCACCTTTGTTTGCCAGTGCCTTCCTGTCAGCTCAGCTAAACAAGCCCCCCACTCCCACCTCACTTTGCCTGCAAAATGTGCCATTTATAGCAGCCTTTTTCTGGCTCTTCTCCACACTCCCAAAATGTATATATAGATTAAGTATCTGTAATTATAATAGGTCAACGCTTAAAGAGAGCTTAGAGTTCATTATTACAACTCCCCCTTATTTTTTATGAAGGGACATGTCCAGGGGAAAGCATTTAGGGACAGAGTCAGATCTCTGTGATCTCCATTACGTTCTTTTCCTTCCACTATGTGGCCGGCATGTTCCTCTACCATGCATTCAGATTAGAGCATTCATACCTATGTATTAATCAGGAACCCTTGGAGTTTTAGTTTTCAGAAATGTAGTGAAACTGGTTTAATAAGAAGGAAATGTCTTCTGTTATGTAACTGAAGAGTTTTGGTAGGGCTGAATCTAGGTTTTTAGAAGATGTCAGGTGTTTACATCTCCATCACAAAGCTCTAGTTTTCTCAGTGTGATTCATTCTCAGGCAAATGGCCTACAAGTAGTATCCAAAAGGCCTTTATAGCACTCCAGGCTTATATCCTGCCATCTTAGCATTCCAAGAGAAATAGAGAAATTTTTTCTGGCAAAAGTTCTAAATAGGACTTTGATTAGTTTGACTGGAGTCATTTGTCTACTTTCATTGTGGTAGGGCATTTTAGATGTGTGATTGTCCAGGACTAGGTAGGATAACCACTGCCAGAACCATGAGTCATGGTTAGCCTCACCCAAAGCTTGGACTGAGAGTGAGAAAGAGGTGGTTCACAAGAGGAAACCAGGTTTCTGTTTGCAAAGGAAGAGGACATGGATATTAGGCTAGTATGTGTGTGTGTACACACATGACCATCCACATATGACCACACATCATCCACACACAACCAACCACACACTGATAGCAGTTTAAGGTATTATATCCATGACAGCATTTTCCTCTTGTAAAGGACTGTAATAGTTTTAATACATATTACACGGGAATTTTGTATATCATGGAAAGGCCAGTGGGGGGGGGGTGGCGGTGGAGAAGGTGGTGATTTTGGATTTTAGGATTTTTCAGGGTCTCCCAGATCATAGCACAGAGTAATTATCTACCCTGTCCACTTATAAATCTTATTCCGATGGTTGTCCAGGAAATCAGCCTTGGATGAAAAGGTCTCCATTGGTTAACCACATGTGGATAATTGAAAGCTGATGCTATTTAACTGTCTTCCCAACTGTGTATCCCAGTTTGTTCTCCCTCTTTTCTTTTCATGTACTGCTTACTTCATTTATGAGCACAACAGCCTACATGTAGGAGCCCAAGTCAAGTCGTGAACATCAGATGGGAAATTATAACTTTGTGTGGTGACTGTATTCTTTCTCTTCTTTCCATGGGCTTGCTTGTGTAGTTGTCATGGGCTTGGAGAAAACTCAGGCCTTGTTACAGTGAAGTGCTACATTCTCTCACCCTTATATAGTGAGGCCATGCAGTGCAGTGGTTACATATTAGAAGGAGGTAGGAGCGGTGGTGGGGAGTCAGAAGGTAGCATCATTCCGTGTGGTGGGACTAAAACAATTTTTCTGGACTGAATTGAATGGAATTTTTGCCTAAAGCCTTTTATAAATCATTTTCAAGTCTGTTTTAATTTCTAATGTTCTCTTATATGATTTCTGACTCATTTGCTTAATGGTTTCATTTGTGTTTAAAAAAGGAACACCAACCCTTCTTTATTTACTTTCCCTGATGCTTTTCCAATACCACAGAATTCTGTAAAGCCATCAGAGAGACAGAGGGGGCCAACATTAAGCATTCATTTTCTTTACTCTGGCAAAGAATTCTTGAGATAATTCTGTGCAGAGGAACCAGTGCTGGTCTCTGATAGTTGTACCTAATGCCAGTTAACTCACTCAAAAAATCTCTTGCCTGACAACAATTAGTAGAAATACAGTAAACAATCTAAATGTACCAAAGATCTCAGTGAGACCTTTAGAAAATAATTCAAAGCATTTAGAAACATCAGAAATTTGAAAAACAAAACATGTCCACATATAAGCATGGGGATGAGGAAGAAAATATAGTCTGATTTTTTTCTGTCACCATTACATTACTAGCCCCTAGCATAGCAATTGGAGGAGAGGAGTTTCTCAGTAAGTATGTGATGAACCAATGTCTTCATCTTTACCTGGGTTCTTGAGTTATACATGGCTTAGAAGACATACAAATGGCCAACAGACACATGAAAAACTGTTCATCATCATTAGCCATCGGGGAAATTCAAATCAAAATCACACTGAGATACCACTTTATATCAGTTAGATTGACAAAAATCAATAAAGCAAGAAGCAACAAATGTTGAAGAGGTTGTAGAGAAGGGGGAACCCTCTTACACTGTTGGTGGGAATGCAAGGTGATATAGCCATTTTGGAAAACAGTGTGGAGGTTCCTCAAAAAGTTAAAAACAGAGCTACCCTATGACCCAGTAATTGTACTACTGGGGACTTACCCCAAAGATACAGTTATAGTGAAAAGAAGGGCCACATGTACCCCAATGTTCATAGCAGCAATGTCCACAATAGCCAAACTGTGGAAAGAGCCGAGATGCCTTTCAGCAGATGAATGGGTAAAGAAAATGTGGTCCATATATACAGTGGAATATTACTCAGCCATCAGAAAGGATGAATACCCAACTTTTGCATCAACATGGATGGAACTAGAGAAGATTATGCTAAGTGAAATAAGTCAAGCAGAGAAAGTCGATTATTATATGGTTTCACTTGTTTGTGGAACATAAGGAATAGCATGGAGGGCATTAAGAGAAGGAAAGGAAAATTAAAGGGGGCAGGGAATCAGAGGGAGAGATGAATCATGAGAGACTGTTGACTCTGGGAAACCAATTGAGGGTTTTTAGAGGGATAGGGAGTAGGGGGGATGGATTAGCCTGGTGACAGGTAGTAAGAAGGGCATGTATTGCATGGAGCACTGGGTGTTCTACACAAACAATGAATCATGAAAACTACATCAGAAACTAATGTTGTACTGTATGGTAACTAACATAACATAATGAAAAACAAAGTCATTAAAGCAAACAAAACAGGGCGATCTATTTTGTATTGTCATATTTATGGGTCTAGCAGTTTGTGGTTTCTTTTTTCCCTCTCTCCCTCCATTCCTTCTTCTTTCCTTGGCTCCCTCATCCCCTTTCTTCCTTCTTCCTTCCAGTATTTAATGAACCCCCTACTCTGCATCAGTATCCCTTATGTTACAGAAGTGAGAAAATTTAACTCCTGTCCTCAAAGAGCTTACAGTTTAATGAGAGACACATATAAATAAAGGGGCAATTTCAATACAGTATTAACAATATTATGATAGAGAAAGTACATGGCATCTATGGGCCATTTAAGAAGGAGAAAACTTGAAAACTTAACCCAAACTCAAGGAATCATAAAAGGCTTCTCAGACAAAGTGACATCTTTTAAAGGACAATTTGAGTTAACCAGACCTGTTTTTATGGCTGAGTAGAGCAGATGCAGGGAGTCTGGGACTAGATTTAATTTACCTATTGGGGTGAGATAGGTGTTGTTGACCACCCCCACACCCCAGTTTCAGATGCTCAGATAGAGTCCAGTTCAGCAGTCAAAGGGTTTGACGATGCAGATCATAGTCCAGAGAAGTGTCTAGGCCCTGGATACCAGAAAGGGAGATAGTAGTACTAGAAATCTGTCAGACCTTAGGAGACACACCTATATGAACACAGTCAGGTACAGTTCTCATGCTCAGACCCCATGGCATAGCTCAGCCTGCAGAGGACCAGGGGCCTCCGCCATGGGTACACTGTACAGGTCAGAAACCAGGCTGACAGACCAGCTGTTGCCCATGTCTGTATCAAGGGGGACCACCACTCCCTATATCTCTGGGAACCCTCTGTGGAGCTACTGTAGCAGGTACTTACTTTTTCCCTGTTATTACTTAACTTCATAGATGCTAACCTTTCTTCTGAGAAATCCTTTAAACTTAAAATTCACTGGATTACAGGGTCAGCCTTCCTTATCAGCACATACTGTGTGCCTGGCACTGTGCTGGGTATTGGGGATTTGGTCCTTTCAGCTTCCCAGCTTTACGTTTTAAAAAATTATTTTGGGGGGTACTCTTAAAATTTGTTTTGCCCAAATAGTACATGAATACTTGCCTCTTAGAAATAAGTTATACAATACAGAACTATAAAGGCCAAACATTAGTGTTCCCTTCTGGCTTCTTTCACTAGTGTTCTAGTGTTAACCATTGGTAACCTTTCTTGTGTATATTTCTTGTCCTTCTATGCTTGTGTATACACATATAATTTCATCAGTTGGGGTCCTGGTGGAAAATAGATGGTGCATTTAAATGAGGATAATTTAAGTTGAATTTAGTAAAGGGACCATTTATAAAGTGTACGGAGGATGGAGGGAAGCCACGAGAGATCACATATATTACCCTGAGACCTGAGAGGGACAGAGAGGGAGTAGAAACCTGGACACAGAAAAGGTCTTATAGAAAGGACCCTCTGATGGCACTGAGACCTTTGGTGGAAGGCTGCAGCCAGTCCTCAGGGACCGGGAGACGTAGCTGGGAATGAGCACACTGACCTCCCTCTTCTTCCTCTTTCTACTTTCCTGCTGAAGCTCCCCATTGGCTGACCCCATCAGGAAGCTAGGGGCATGGGAACTTATTGATGCAGTCCATCTAGGTCAGCCTCTTTGGCCAGAGAGCAGGGTGGAGGCTGGATGGAGTGGCAAGCAAGAGGTATCCAGTACAAAGAAATACTTCCCTTCTAGTTTTATGAGCTTTGAATTTCTTTGCTAACTTGCTACAGAAATGGAATCACACTATGGCGTTTTTCGGTGTATTGCTTTTTTATTAACCTAAGCAATTTGTCTTGGGATCTCTTCCTCTCCGTCCATATGGATCTAATGATTTTAATAGCCATGCAGTGTTTCATCATATGATATATCAGAATTTTTTAAAAATTTTGTAATTTAAAGAGAATATGTACCACGTCTGTAAATTGTGAAGCCTAATAAACTATCATCTGTAAATTCACCTCTCAACCTAAGATCACTTAGTTCTATGACCTCCACCTTGGGCTCCTTTCCCAAGCAATGTCTTTGTGTCCCCTTACCTTGAAAATACTAGTCTGAATTTTTTGTGTTAATCCCTTGATGTTTTTAAAAATAGTTTTCCCATGTGGGTATCTCTAAGCAATATAGTATATCATTTTGCTCTTTAAAAAGCTTTATAAAACTATTTTAATTGTATATAGTCTTTTATAATTAGCCTTTTTTATAAACATAGGATCCATTTTGCTGCATGCAGCTGTGCTTCATTTATTTCACATTTTATAATACTCCATTGTGTGACTGTGCCACAGGTCACCTCCCCATTTGACTGTTGATGGACTTTGGGGCTGATTCCAGTTTTTGCTGTTTCAAGCAGTGCTGCTTAAGAACATTTTTTTGTCTGTGTCTCCTGGTGCATACATGCAAGAGTAGCTCTAGGGCATATACCTAGGAGTGGAATTTCTGGGTCATGGGGTTTACACATTTCCAACTTTGCTAGGTAATGCCAAATTGTTTTCAATGGGATTGTGCCAATTTACATTCCCCCCAGAAGTACGTAAGGGTTCTGGCTGTTCCCTGCCCTCCCCCAGTGCTTGGTATTTTCAGATATCTTAATTTTTACCACTAATATTCCTTTCAGGGATACCATGTGAAAGCTTAATCAAAGTCTCTCTTACCATAATAAATATTTTTAACCTGACTGTCTTAAAAATGAATTCTGCTTTTCTCTGTAAAAATTGTTTTCCTTCTTCCACCTCGTTTGGTTTGTCTTGTTGTTCCCTGATCATAACACAATCTAAATTTATTTAAACGTAGTTGATGCATTGAAAACAAATATGCTAAATGGACCTTGAAATTCTTTCTAACAAAAAAGATTGTGAGTCTGATAGGGCTTCACATGGAAACTGAGGTTCACCAGCTGAAGGTCAGAGCTGGTCCCATATGGAGGAGTTCACTCACAGAGAGTAAAGAGCTAACCAGCAGTTCTCTGTGGACCCTTTGTGGTCCATTTACACCGAACTTCTGATCACCATGACTTTTACAACAAACTGATTTGCATGCTCTTTGAAAGGAGTTATGTCTCCTTTTATCTCTCTCTCCCTTTCTTTCCTTCTTTTATGTATTCATTCACTGGCAAGCCAAAAATCTAGTGGAGAATCCAAAGGACTATTAGCATGTAGCTTGCAAATGGGTTGGTGAGGAATGGACAGATGGCTCTGGAATACTGAGGAGAAAATAAGCTCAGTCCATAGGGTGGGTAGGCTTTACCAGATATTTGCTGAATGAATGAATGAATGAATGAGTAAGTGAATAAAACCAAAGAGTTTTCAGTTCTTCACTCACTGTAGTCTAGGAAGAGCTACATGGAGTTGAATCCCCATCAGCTAGTCAGTCCTCTTCTTGTTTCTAGAGTTAGTCTTCTTTGGTAATTTAATACTCAGAGTACCTTATAAAATTTCTTGATTGATTTCTTCAGGAGATAGAAAGCATTCTATCAATTTATTTTACTTAAAAAAAAAAAAACCCTTCTGCATTTTTCTAAGCACTCCATCTTCTTTAACCTAATCTTGGGAACTGGCATTTACTCCTTATAATGTGCCAGCATGCTTTCTCCCCTTCCATACAAGTAGGAGCTTGTAATCACCCAGTGTTTCTCTGACCTAGAAAAGCTGAGAAATTCACATTAATGAAAACACAGGGACTTACAAAATTGCTCTCAGCCCTCTCCCATAGAAGCATGTCTGGCGCTAGGTAATGAGCTGGGTGGAATGTGGATAATGGATGGTGTGCGGCGCTGCTGTTGCAGATAGGGTTATGTAACTTTGAGATCCGGAAGCACATTCAGTGGGGTAGGGGAGAACTGCTTTTAACAAGCTGCTGGGATTGGCTGAACTTGTGCTGGCCTTGCACTCTTACTATTATAACCTTGATGTCTTTCTCATTTGTAAACTTTATTTGCATTCCAGAGCTCAGCTGAATTTGCCTAGGTCCCTAGTTTCTTTAATCTTTTGTCCTGGTTGGCTTGCATGTAAATCAGCTTCAGACTTCAGCTGCCCATATATTGCCCCAGTTCACACTCTGTAAAGAGTACTTTCTTTGTAGGCTTCTATCCAGAGCATGGCGGTGTATCTGAACAGTGGACAATATGGTTGCTATTAGTAGTAATGAGTTCTTACTGAGCATCGGTATGTGGCCGAGTAGATGGAGCGATTGAGATGGCTCAGGGCTGAGGGTTTCCAGGCCATCATGCTGTGGGACTCTGGAGAATTTGCCAAGTCACTCCAGGGCCCCTATTTTACTCCTGCCAGAGGTGATGTTTTTCTCTTCCTACTAGGGATGTCACAAGTATAACCGAGAACGAGGATTCTCAAACTACTGCAGGGGAAGTTTGTCTAATCTGCTGCGCCCCTCACAGGGGTGGGGTAAACACAGTTCCACATCTTTGCACAAACATGGTGCACCGATATGTCCTGTGCTCATGCCCGTGGATCAAATGTAATCATTTTTGTTGTTTTTAAGTATAGCGATGCAAGAAAACTGAACTGCTAAAGAGAGAGAAAAGGCAGATAACACCGAAGGAGGAAGATGCTTAGCCATTCAAGCAACTATTGAAATATTGAATTTCTTTAGCGGTGATATATGTGCTAGAATACTTTATCATCCTTATCCTTTCTCTTTTATCTTTTCTCTAGAGAAGATAAGTTACTTTGCAATATCTAAATAAGTGAGAGGTATAAATACTGATTCATAATTTGGAGAAACAAGGTGGCTACCCTTGTTAACAGAACCTGAATTAGCATTGTCCTTCCAAGGCTGCCAAACTTGATCTCACAGGTAAACCACAAAATGCAATAAGTTGGTATATTTTCTATATTCCATTCTCCTCTTTCATCCCTATAAGGCAGGAGCTGCATTGTTTTTTGCCAACATTCCTGTCTAGCCTAGTCCTCTACGGCTGTTTTGTAAATGGAAATATGATCGTCTTGCCAGGTGCCATGTTAAGGAAGGAATCCTACAAAGGCAGTATTCTTGGAGCCAAGTTCTCAGAGTGGCCAGCTCTGCCAGCTGCCTCCTTTGGTCCTGGTATGATTTGTAGAGTTGAGTTCTTTGATTGAGGCTGGGGTAGGGTGCAGGGATGAAGCAAATGAAAAGGACCTTTGGGATATCAGACAGGTAAGCCAGGGATCATCCATCCAACCCATAGTTCCTCTAAAGGATGCAAAGCATCCACAACCAACAGCACAGATGTGCGGCTCAGTGCCATAACCTGGGTCAGGTTTCCTGGACTGCTTCTTGAAATTCGGCTTGCACAGGAGACATCTAGGTGCTGAATAAAAATGAAGGTTGCTGGGACCCGTGCTTAGTGCTTAGGTTCAGATCCAGTAGGTCTGGAGTGGGATCCAGGATCCTGTACTTGAAGAGGTGGCACTCACAGATGATTACGACACTGCTGGTCTGAGGACCACACTCAGAGAAACACTCTTTTGGGCTTTGCCTCTGCTTCAAGAAGTAATTTTCAATATGACTTTTATAAGGTCATCACTTGGAGCCAGGCATTCCTGTGTTGTACTTTTATCTACACCAGTTGAACTTTATCTGAGAGGACTTTAGGTACATTACTTTCTGGAGATCTGACCTTCTGGAAGCCTCCCATCAGACTCATGTCATGTCTAGTGGTTTGAATGATGAAAAGCTGGAGCTGCTGGCCTTCCCAGACCTACCCAGATTCTGTTCCTTCAGAAAGCCCTTTAGTTGTCCAGTGTAAAATAAGAGATATTCTGGGGCTGGAATTTTAGATAAGAGAGGTGACTGACATGGCAGTCAATTATCAGGAACTTGAAAGCTTCCTCTATATCATGGTTGAACCTATTTTCATAAATCCATATAAGTCACTGAAAGAGTAAAAGTAATACAAATACTTTATAATTGACTACCATGGTCCAGGCCTTGCCCTACTTGATGTACATAGATTCAGCTAATCCTCAGAAAAACCAAGATTTAAGTATTATTATTATCTTCCTTTTATAGATAAGAAGCCAAGGCATAGGAAAATTAAATAACTTGCACAACTAGAAAGCAACAGTCTTGCCCTCTTGGTTTGTATAAGTTAAAATGAAATCATTGAGGAAATGAGGAATCTGAAGAAAGCTTTTTCAAAAGAGAAAGGAAATAAAATACATGAAGGGCGTTACAGGGACATAATACACCATTTGTGAGAAGGGTAACTTTTTTTTTTTTTAAGTTTTTCAGAAATTTATCAAGGCACAGTAGCTGTAGCCTTTAATGCATACTGGGGTTAATTCCAGGACTTCCATTGTCACTCAGGACTTGACAATGTAATAGTTATTTGTGTCACTAAACTTTTAGGCTGGAAGGTTTTATACATTAGTAACTGTAAAGATCTTATTGTAGAAATTACTGTCATGATTATGGAAGTCCTCACTTAGCCCACATTGATCATAATATGTTTCTGCCATGGTCATGAAGTTTTCTCTGATTCAAGTAGCTTTATATAAAGCATATTTAAAAGATGGCTTCAGTTTCTCTAGAGTTACTTGGCCCTTAGAGTTAGTCCTGGTGAAATCCCTTTCTGGGACTTTTTTTAGTGTTTCAGAAAGAAAAGATAGAAAGACAACTGGCATTGCTAAGTACTGAATTCTAGAGTCCTGTCTGTGATCAAAATGTCCCTTGGCCCAAACAGCCAAGAGTACAGATGTGGTCTCATTAATGTTTATGGCCCAGTTTTGCATCCTATGACGCTATACTTAGTTCTCAGAGTTCCCAGTGGGATCTGCCATGTTCTCAGGCCCAAGTTTGTTCTTGACCATCTGTTTCTGCTTCTTTGCTAGTAATCCACAGATAATAAACATTTAGATACATAGTCAGGGATAGTAAAGAACAGAGTGCTATGCTTTACCATTTCTTTCTGAGGAATGGTTTTGTTAAAAAAGGACTTGTCAACAATTCCTTCTTCTAGAGCTGTGGAGTTTTTCATATGTCAACCAGCTGTAACCTTTTGAAGGTTTAATGAGATCAGCAAATACAATCCAACATAGAAGAGTGGATATGAATCAAGTCTATTATTGTTGAAAAAATGGCATTAATTTCCAGTGCACATGTGGACCTGAGTTTTAAAATATTTGTTTCAAAAATGTCAAGCTGCTCATTGTTTTAGAATATTTGAGCAGCTTGCCAGAATACTCTTTTTAAACAGTTGTACTTCTGAAAGATTACAGTGTTCACATATTTACTCTTTAACTTTAAAAATTCTTCCAGTGGCATGGATAGTGGGGAAATACCTCAAATTCCTCTTTTTGAAGGCTGCATTACCTAGAGGGTATCACTTTCAGTGGTAGCCTTGGGCTAAGGGACTCACTTTCCACACCAGTGCCGGTTATTCTGTCCCTGGGTGGAGAAGTCCTCTTCAGTGCCCCCCAGAGGTCATAGAATTAAATTGCTCAAAGCAGTGGAGAAGCTAGTGTCTCCTCCCACTACCCTCAGGTCCCAAGAAGGGAAAGCTCCAGGGAGAATGAACGCTTGTGCTGAGTACTCTGAAGTCCCAGGGGTTAGGTGATGAGCTCTTCCCTCCTGGAGGTCACAGTTCAGGGGTACACGTGGGCAGAGAACCCAGAAGTCTCCTAAGTGGGTATGGGGAGATCCGTGAGGATGTTGAGGTAAAATATAAAACTTAGATTATCTCATTTTAAATTTCTGTTGTTGCAGATGTTTCATAATGCATGTACATAGTCTGTCGGTGTTGCGAAGCAATTTTTTTTATACTACACTTAATTATTTTGTGCACACATAGATCTGCTTCAGGACTATCTGTTCCATTCCACTGATCGTGGCTGATATCTGTAAGAAAGATTGACAACTATATTTAAAAAATATAATCTATCTAATCAGGAAATCAATTTAATCAGAGCATTCCATTCCATAAATGATTTTGATTGAGCATGTTTTTTTTTCCTCAAGATGAAAGCGTACCCAGCAGCATAGTTATTTTTTGTACTTATATCCAATTTAGCACCTCTTTTAAGATTTGGAATTGAAGAAACTTACAATGTATTTCTGTAAGATAAGCTGTTTTAATGGTACCATATTCCATTTCTTACTAAAACATAAAACACAATCCTGCTTATTAACTTGTTTACTTGTCGCCATTTTGTCCTGTTGCCATGTGTGAATTCTTCTCAACTGGTTTCTGCATGCTTCTAAACTGTCCTCTTCTTTTTTTTTTTTAATGATTTTTATTTATTTATTTGACAGATAGAGAGATCACAAGTAGGCAGAGAGGCAGGCAGAGAGAGAGGGGGAAGCAGTCTCCCCACTGAGCAGAGAGCCCGACTGGGGCCCGATCCCAGGACCCTGAGATCATGACTTGAGCCAAAGGCAGAGGCTTAACCCACTGAGCCACCCAGGCACCCCTAAACTGTCCTCTTCTTTGGGAAGGGTCTCCACACTGTTAGTTTGCTTTCAGATTTTCCGGAATTAGCTCTCAGCTCATCACTGTGTGACACTGTGAATTGTGGTCAGGCCAGGGGATGTCCAAGTGGCTTGTGTTGGGCAGTGGCTGCTCCCTTCACTCACTATGGAGCCTGGGGGCGTGCTGACCAGCCTGTTCCTACCAGTGCCCCACACTGCTTCCCTCAGAGCTACTGCCCCTGACGTTAGTTTTCCAGTTGACTGTGAAAAGATTTATCTCTGCTTATACCCTCTGGATATCCAACTCTCAGCCTCTTCCATTTGATCCTATCATCAGTGTTCATCTCTTCCCCACTTTTTCCTGGCACATAGATCCTTTTTTAGGGGAAAAAAAAAAGATCCTTACCTTCTGCTTCCCTGCTACAGGACTTCTCTGGCAATTATATATTTGCATTACTTCCGTTTCCAAAACAAAATTATTTGGTGATTGACTATGATTAGAAAAGTAATTCTAGAAAATCACATTTCAGTTTGCTACATTAAATCTTTCCTGGGACTTCTAGATATACTATGTTGCATTTCACTACTTGAAAGGAAATTATTATTATCATTTCCAGATGGATCGATTTATGAGCATTTGGTAATTTCTTTGGTTTCCTACATCAGGCTGCCATTATAATTCCTGAATTCAAGTTAAACCAATATTTCTGGTCCCTCATGTATTTCCTAAATACAGCTTCCTGATTTTCTATTCTGTTTTTTTTTTTTTCTAAGATTTTATTTATTTATTTGAGGTGGAGAGAGTGAGAAAGAGTGCAAGCAGCAGTGTCACGGGTTGTTGTGAAGAAAGACAAGCACTCAAACTCATTCTGACCCCTGGATCTTTGCAGCAGCTCTTCCCTTTGGCCAGAGTTTTCTTTCCCACATCTTCACCTGGCCAGCTCTTACCATTCAGGTTTCAACACAAATTTTCTTTTCTTAGAGAAGCCTTTTCCTGGCCACTGAGCCCCTTACCACTCTCTGACACATCATTTGATTTTATTTTTTCACAGTATATGTCACTGTCTGGAGTTACCTTTGTTTACTTGGTCATTACCTGTCCTCCAGTTAGAATATAAGTTCAGAAGAACAGAGGCTTTGTCTGTCAAGTTTCTGGCTCTAATCCAAACACATACATAGTGTGGCATCTTTCATCTAGTGGTTTGATAAATGCTTGTTGAAGGGATAGATAAAACATTTTGGAAACACTGTATAAAATAAGGTTAAACAGCTTTCTCTAGAACAATATATGCTGGTATAGCATTTACCAAATATAGTTGTCTAAGGACTAATAGATAGATACATAGATACATAGATACAAAGATACATAGATGGACAGATAGTTGGGGGGACATAGAATGGGTATGCCATACTGATTTATTGCAAGTGTACAGGGACATATGGATGGTAGGTATGTAATTTACTTTTTAGCTATATACTAATGTTCCCTGTACTTTTAAGACTCCATTATAGAGTGGGCTTAAAGAAGAATGAAGATGAATTCCAGAGGGTACAGGAAACCTCTTCCTTCTGTAGGAGTTTAGAAAAAATCACCCCAAGATGTGCCACCAGGGCATACAGGTTATTTTGAGCTGAAAACAATCAAAGCCCAAAAGATTCAGGGAGACACTCCCCCCAAATGCCTAAAAGAATTTAGAGGACCTGCTCCAGGAAAGGAGCTATCACTATAGATAACTATATTATAATATAAACTAGGGGTAATAGACAGGGAGCAACTTACCAGTCTATTTCTTAAAATTCCTCTTTATGTCCCATTTTTTCCCAAGAGGCCCAGTAGACATTTGTTTACCAAACATTTGCTTTTTTTATCTTCCTGTGAACTGCTTTCCTTCCTTTTGAAGTCCCAGACCTCTAGCTCCTTCTCCTTAGTTCAGGATGACATTTATGCCTCATTTTGCCTGACTGTCTTTGGAATCTTTCATGTTTATGTGGATTTCCCAAACATATGTAATGTAATTAAATTTGATTTTTTCCTCTTAATCCATCTCAAGCAATATAATTCTTAAGCCAGCCAGAAGAACCTTGAAGAGTAGAGTAAGTTTTTCCTCCTCAACACTTCCCTGTTCCCTTCTCTGTATGTCCCTAACTTCTTGCCATCCAGTGCAACTCACCCCTCTTTGAGCTGGTTTTGGAGCCAGAACAGGTCAAAGGTGAGCTACTCTCGTCTGATTATCTATGTTAGTTTGACTTAGGAGCTGATTTTGGTATAATTATTTGTAACCATGGAAACAGAGCTCATTTCTTTTGACATACATTGCATGAGCCATAACAACACTGTGCAGAAAGAATTCCTAAGGATACTTTCCTAAGGAGAAGCCAGTGAGCAGAGTAGGCACTTCATGCTTCAGGTCTCCTTTCAGATACAGAAGGCAAAATGGCAGACAGTCCTATATTTCTGTTTCATTGCTTTTGTTTTGGTTTTTTAGATTGTTGAATATTTCACTGATAATGCAATTGTGTGTGTATATATAAAATAAAAATAATAAACTGGTGCTAGGATATAGTGCCATTAAGCTTTACAGATATGGGCAGTGAAGCAGGAGTAAATGAATCCTTGTGCTCATTTTCTGCTCAACATTATTGTTTACTTTTTAGGCAACAAGCTGCAGTTGATCATTCTACATGCCATGTCTACATGGACAAATCCACAGAACCCTCTATATGTATAACCAGGGTTGTTGTGGATTTTAGTTTTTCATAGAGAATCACTAACTTCTACTTCACATTTTGGACCAAACATGGGATATTATTTGTTTCTATGTTTGCTTTTTCAAGAATGAAAAATCCACCTTATACATTATATAGATTGACTGAAATCATAAGCTCATTGTTTGCTGCTTTGTCTGTTTTCTAATTCCATCTGTTGGAAGTGGGGGAAGTTTTGTACTATGTTTAATAATTTGTTTAATCATTTTGCAGTGCATTCATAAATAAATAATCTTATTTATAATATATTATAATTTACTTTATTGTACTACCCTTGTCTTGTTTTGGTTTTAAGATAATACCTTGAGTTGGCTTAGTTTGAAGATTTTTCCATTCCTTCATATTGAAATTTTTCTATTCCTTCATTCTATTCCTTTCATTTACTTGTAAAACCTCTTGAGTCTGGTGGATTAGTTGTATGTGTGTGTGAGGAGAGAGAGTTCTTTCTGATTCTTGATTGAATTTCTTAGTGTTTATTGAGATTTTCAGGTTTTCTTATTTCTTCTTGAGTTAATTTTGATAATTTTTTCCTAGAAAATTAGTCCTTTGATCACCCTAAGCATAATTTTAAAAATTGTTATATAGTTCTTCCATAAAATTAATTTGATCTAGAATGGAATTTTTATTCCAGTTCTTGATTTTGTTGCCATTTTTAGCATTGTACTTTTTCATGTGTTTTGGAATTTGGGTTTGCTGACTCATTTTGAGTAGAATGATTTAAAATTCAATTTGTATTATTGTTAGCACTGTGTTCTTCCCTTTGGGCTCACTGTTCTCTCTCTGGAGGTTTTGTGATTGCTTTCACCAGGCCTGCAACACTGCCAGTCCAGAACCAGGTTTTATTATGTTGTATCAGTCACCCTTGCCAATGGTGATAACGAGGATCACATATTCTGTTACAAAGCCAGCAGATGGCTTGATTCAGTGCCTGGTTCTGATTCATGTCTTTGTCCGTATCTCCTCCAAAGTCTCAAAGTTTTTATAAAGCTGTACCTCTTGGCATGTTTTTTTTGTTTGTTTTCAGCTTCCTCTCAGAAGCCCAACCCCCTTGTTTGCTTTCATACAGTTAACCTGGTGTGGGTCCCCCTATCCCCAGTAAAGCGATTTTAGAGTCTCTCTGCCTATAGGAACAGAATGTCCAGCAGTCAGTGCCCGGCTCCTAAATCTGAAACTCTGCAGATCCCCTGACTTTAGACCCACTCACTTCCTTGTGATTCTAATCCACCTCTAATCTAAAGAGATGTTTATCTGGTCTTTAGAGCCAAACTGCAGACTTTTGGTTTTCACTTTTTTTTTTTAAACTCATCTCTAATTGCCATGTGTTTGAACAGAGGAGGCTCATGAAGGTGTGAATTTGCTATACCCTATTTACCAGAAGTCTCATAATTAACTTTTAAGCTTTACTTTATTTCTGGTCCTAATTTTTTGTCCATAGCTCTGTATAGTCCTGACCTTTGAAGCATGCATTAAAAATTAATCTTTTTTAAATGTACTCATTGTTTATACTCATCATTGAGAGAAAGGGAGTTATACAGTATTTGAAAGTAAATTTCTTTAATGGGTTTATGTGATTAGAATTGCAAAGGTCAGAGTAATTAATTAGAAATTTGTAAATTAATTAGAAAATTGTGCATTGATCACAGAAATGAATATTGTTTTCTTTAAGGGACTGAAATAGCTTGATTCTGAATCATTTTATTACTAAAGAGAAACAAATCAAAGTTGATTTGTTTATCCTCTACTGTATTTCAAGTCTTGTGAGAAATGTGTGTGAAGGAAATAAAAAGGTCTCTGCCTTAGGAGAGAGTGTGGTATTTTTCAGCTGAGGGGTAAGGATGAAAGGCATACTCCTTCTCTTCCCCTAGTAGAAGTGCATCAGTCAGGTATGGGGGACTTTTTATTTTCTAACTGTATGTTTCTCCACTTCCCAGCCTACTACCAGCAGGGGAGTGTGTTTTTGCCCCCACAACTGCTTGAGAATTACTAACAGAGAGAGCCACTTTTTCTAAGAATGATACCATAAAAATTGGGCTTGCCAATGACAGTAAAACATGTAAATAAGTGCTAATATGGATTGGGAAACTAGATTGACTGAATATTCACTGGGGTTTGGCCCTTTTCTTGTAGTTGTTGTCATTTCAACACTATTGGCAGTTGTTCGTGTCCATTTGTAGACACATGGAAATGGAAGCCCAGAGAACCAAAGCAGCTTGCTGAAAGGTCCTCATAAGGTAGACTTCAAACCCTGGCCCATCTGCCTCTAAAGCCATGATTTTGACTACTCTTGCAAGAAGAGGGGCAAAGACAAGATTAAAATATGCCCTACCTAACTGAAGTTTTCTTTTTTTTTTTTAATTTTTATTTATTTATTTGACAGACAGAGATCACAAGTAGGCAGAGAGAGAGGGGGAGGCAGGCTCTCCGCCGAGCAGAGAGCCCGATATGGGGCTCGATCCCAGGACCCTGAGATCATGACCTGAGCTGAAGGCAGAGGCTTTAACCCACTGAGCCACCCAGGTGCCCCTAATTGAAGTTTTCTGTAGGAACATACGGAGCTTAAAATTCATCAACTGTTAAGACTATAGAGTTGAAAGTGATGAAACAGTGCTTTTTGATAGGACATTTAGTTTTTCTTTGAACTTTAAACAATGGTATACTTACGTGTGTCTACAACAGCACAAAACTGATATCTGCCCTTTATCATGTACTCTCTATTCTTGGTGATTTTTGTAACTTCTCCACAGAGGTTATGCTCAATTGTGATGTCAGGATATGCTTTTTTTTCCCTCCTGGCTCAAGTTTCTCATTTTTATATGAAATATGCCAGATTTTCAGGTGTTCTCTGAGACTCTATTCTGGATTGTCTCCTATATTCTAGGCTGTTCTAAGGAGAGAGCCTTTGTGTGACCAGTTTTGCCAGCTCTAGAAAAGCAATTGACAGTGGAATAATTTATTAGATTAGCCATTGCCAGGATAAAATTCACCTCAGGTGCATGGAAGCTCTAGTTCAAACACCTGAATTCATTTTCACCTGGCACTACCTGGTCACCTAATAACTGCAGAGTTACTTAGGGAGGGCTGTGTGCTTGTGATTGCTTGAGCTATACCTCTTTTATCCCCTTTGCAACCTATTATAGAAATGAAAATGTAACTTAGCTGTTTCATGATGTATGACTGTTCAAATAGGATAAGTTCATGCTGTTTTAAATTAGACTCACCAAACAATACTTTTAGAGTATTTGTCGTATTTCTAAATAACATGTGCTTGTGATTGATACTCCCTTTAATTCAAGCTAGCAGCACATAGTACCCTAAAGCTGTGTCTGCTAAAGCAATGTGGGTGAAATCTACTATACTCTCCAACTCCCCAGGTGAGTCTTTCCTAGAGAGAACTGTTTGCAGTGTTTGATGTTATCTTATAGTAATTATGGTGCAACCAGTACTGTAATGACCACCATGTAAGGAGTCCCTTGTGCCTAGTGACTGTGACAATGATGAAGTTATCTCATTTCATTTTCATAACACACTTTAAGGTTGGGTTTGTGTTGTTATTTCCACTTACAAATAAGGAACACGGCTTAGAGAGGTTAAATAACTTGCCCATGTCAAGCTGATAGGGATAATTGTTGAAAAAACCCTTTAGACAGTGTGTGTAGGCAAAAAGTAGCAGATTAATTTTCAGCATGGTCAAGTAAAAGCTAATGCATTAGAGAAAAGCAATCAAAAGTAGTCTCTGCCTTGTTTTTTATGAAGCAGGCAGAGGGACGGGATGGAAATAACACTTAGCTCTGTGTGGGAAGCCCAGGATTCTGTTTTCAGGCCCTGCCACTTGGACACACATCAGTTCTCTGTGTAAAGGCATAGTGTTGGCCATAATTTCCTAAGGTCATTCTAGCATAGGAGCCTGAGAAGGAATCCAGGGTCACTGGAGGTTTCTTAAGTTATGTAATTCTATGCAGGTAAAGAAAATAAGCAAATTCTGGGAAATATCAGGAAGGCTGTTATAGTTTCTATATGGTACACAAAAAGTTATATTGTCTATATATACATTGTAAGTTTGATTGTTACAGCTCCAAAATCTAATTGGAGAAAGTTCAAAAGGAACCATCAAAATGGTTGATGAGACTATTATAATGAGTATAGCAGTCTTCGCTCTACAAAGAAAAAAAGTATTAGAAATGTCGACAAAGTCATGATTTTTATGTATTATATTAGGACAGATAAAGGGAAGTGCCATATGGGTTGGTGAAGTTATTGAATTTTCCACCCATGGATGTAAAGAATAAAAATATCTTTGAGAATGTTTATGCATATGAAGAAATGACAGTCCACCATGGATTTCCAAGGGAAACCATAGGTTGTGGAGTCCTCCCCTAAACGTTGATATTGACAGTGATTATAATTATTATGCCTCCCACAGTATGCCCCTAGGTTCCAATAGAAGTTGATGCAGCATGGCTCCAATTCAAGAAGACAAATTTTAAGTCATAAAAAGTTCTTTTTAGTATGTCATATTTCCTTAAGAATAAATATTACTAGTAATATAACTATAATATATAGTAATATAAATAAAATATAATTTTGCTCTGCGTTCAGTTGAAGAAAAACCATGATAATAGAAATTTATAGTAGAAAAAATATCACAGGAAATCATTAACAGCTCTCACTGAATAATGGCCAAGATAAGCCCACTTTTTCTTTAGAATCATGGAATCTTAGAGCTGACAGTGTCTTTGGATGTTATCTGGCTCAGTGCCCACTCACACAGAAGGTCAGGTGTCCATTCTTTACCTGACAGATGTTCCTTCCACTTCTGCTTGAACACCACTTGAGAGCTTACTCCTCTACAGACTCCTGTTCCCTTGTTGAATGGCTCAGATTTATTCTTCTACTGAGCTGAAATCTGTCTGCATGTGCCCTCCACTTACTGGCCTGGTTATACTTTCTGAGCAAGTTCACTTCTCCTATAGATGAAGCATCTAGCCCTTTGAAGCCTTCTTTTCCCCCAGGGTAACATATGCAGTTGCTCTTCAAACAATGCTATTTCAAGACACTATAAAATCCTGACAGCTCTTCTCCAACCACAGTCTGTTTTCTGGAAGGTCTCCATAGGTATCTGGCTGACCAAAAAAAGGGAGGAATATGTAATTGATTAATTAAAGTAGGAGTGTTACTTTACATAATAAGAATCCATATTTCTGTTAACAGATTCTAAACTTTTATTAATACTTTCCATAGCAGAGACACACTGTCCACTTAATATGCTTAGGCCCACCTGAATTTTCTGATTGTCCCCAAATGAACTACCATCAACCCACCATCTCAAAGTACAGGGTACACCTTCATATTTATTCCTGCTGAATTATCTTGCTGGCTATACGTTGTTATTTCAGGATGGCATTTTAGGATCTTGATTATTTGGTTGAACATATTGATGATTCATCCTATATTTTTATCGTTTTAAAATTCATAAGTATATCTCCAAGGTATTGAAGAAAATACTGTATGAGATTGTACCAGGGCTTACTTAAGTTAAATAAGTGCTAACACTTATGACAAATATAACTTCATGAGAACTATACTTTGTATTTCTTTTAATCTTGCTCTAATTTTTATTAAAATATACTATTTTAAAACAGTCTATTAAAATATACTGTTTGTGCTGATAAAATGCAAGTTAAATTAATATAAACATCTGTTTTTATTAGTATTTTTCTTTCTTTAGAAAATGCACTATTGAGGGGAAAGAGTCTCCCTCACTCCCTTTTTCCCTTCCTTCCTTTCTTTTCCCAAAGTATATGATTAATTATTCAAAACACATGGCTACAACCAGCATGTAATTGATGAGAATATAAACTCTTGACAAGCCAAAATATTTAGAAATATGGATATAATCTCATAAGTTTTGACATTGAAAAATCTAAGTCTGCAGTGTGACAATAATGTCACAACATCCATTGAGCATTCTTTTATCATGATCTTTCATTTCAATTAATTGCATTTTGAAGAGAACACTATACTATTCATTATCCTTTGTGTTCTCTGCTATATTCTGAAAATTACCCTGTACTCTCATTATTTTTTTTAAATAGTCATTCCTCATGGGCTCTGAGTCCCTAGGGTCAATTTTTATCCCTTTCTGTCCAGTAGGTCTGCCATTACCAAAAATTATGACATTGAGGCTGCTTCTACTCCTTATACTTGAAGTTCACTTTTAAGAGGGCAAAAGAGAAGTCTTCTGTGTTGTGTGAAGCATAACCATGTTTCAAGTTAGTTTGGACTTAGAAAAAAATCACTTTCATATTATTTGTTTGGATTTGTGGTGTATAAATATTAGGAGGTTAATCAGCTTTTTAGCCTTTAATGGCTTTTGAGTCTTGTGAGACTAAAATTATTACTTCTTTTCTTCATGTACGTATGTTATTTGACTATGAATTTGAAGGTAAGTTTCAATTTATTATATTTTAAGTGGAAAGGAAGAGTTTTTCATTTTGGGTAAATATACACAACATATACTTTTCTCTGTCTCTCCTAACATTTATAATAGGTATAATACTAGTTAAGAAAACTATTCTGGGTTTTTTTTTCTGGACATGAAAATTTCAATAAAAAATAAGACCAAATCAGAGTTAATGGGCAAAATAGTATTCTTTTGCACAAAGATACAAGAAAATAAAATGTTCAGTATTTGCTGCTGCCTAAAGCAATATATACCAATAGAAATTTGGCATGTTCCTAGAGTCTAAATGCAGAGATTATTAACTAAATCAACTTGGCTGAGAGTGTGTGAGCTCAAATATGATGATAGTTGTAAAGACCAGAAGCACTGTGTTTGGACAGTAAGCTTGCTGCCTGTACAGACATGGAATCTTTCAAAGTAAGCCTGGTTTCTTGACACCCTGTCCTGAAGGTAAAAATAGATCACTGAAAAGTCCTCTATTAGGAGCATCTATAACATTATTTGACTGTCTTTTATTTAAGCTATAATTTGTACATCAAAATTAAAGTTGTCTTCGGGTGGTGACTTCATTAGAAGCTATACAGCTATCCCAAAGTTCACTGCCAAAGTCTTGGACTTGGGATGGTTGACTTCTGACTCCCCACTACTTGGTCCAGGAGTTGGCAGGCAGGAGCTAACAAATTAACTTGGATGTTTGAGGTAGAAATGATTTAGGTAAATGTGATTTAAAATACACAGGCTATCATGGAGATTAGTATTTCCCAAAGCCTCTTTCTCACTTCTCAGTTTACCTTTTCTTAGCCACACCTATGGAGACATCAAGCTAATGCACACCAGGACATGGTAGAATGATTTCTCTTAATTTTTGTCATGTGAGCCTTAGCAACTGGACACAAGCCTGGATTCATGTCTTGATGTGGGTTTACTTTCTCTTTTCTTCCTCTGCCTTGCCAAAGCTTCTTTGTAGTCATTTTGCCTTCTAATCTGTCTTCTACCTCATCTCCTCTTTTTTGTGCTAGTTATAATTTTGCTTTATTTTCTCTCTCCTGCACAACAACCTCCCTCCCTCCTTCCTTTCCTAATCATTCACAAAGTAACTAAAAATACCCTATCCTCAAACAAAAGTTCTTTCTACCAAGGAAAAACTTCACAGAAGTAAATCTGTATACTAATCCTTGTTAATTTGTCTTTCCCTTTATGGGAACTGGTGGTAGAGGAGGAATTTATTGTAGAGCCTCACTGTGCTTTTCAAAGTGACAGTACTCATTTGGTTAGGAACCCCTGGTCAGTTATTCAGTTTCTTTTCATGGTTCATCAAATAGGTCCAGAGCTGGAGGCCACAGAATATTGTGTAGACAGAAGCTTTCAGCTGATCTTGCAGATTGACTTCTGTAGACAATGTTCAGAAGATCACATAAGGTTAAAGAATTGAGAAACTTTCCACAATCAATATACAAACAAACATCAAAAACAGTACTCTAAGTTGCATAGGCTTCTGAGATTTTATAAAACATTAGGGGGACAAAAAGAATTCTTTAGTTTGTAAAACTAAATAGCAAAAAAAAATCAAGTTAGAAAGTTTCTTTTTCCCTCCCTTCTGCACTCCCTCCCCTCCCTTTACTTTTCCTTTTTCCTTTTTCCTTTCCCCTTCCCTTCCCTTCCCTTCCATTCCCTTCCCTTTGTCAGCAACACCTTGGTCCCCATTTTCTATAATGATGATACCTCTATTAGCTTGTCTCAACTGAAAAATGAAGATTTGGTACCAAAGTACCAAATGCTTCTATTTTTTATTTTTTAGTCTTATGCACCATGTCTAACAAAAGCCTAGAACATAGTGGTAAGTGAATGGCTGTCAGAATAAAGAAGTTATAGCTGTGGCCTGTACCATAGTTGGATTTGACCATGGGAAATAGAAATAGAAATTGCCTAAACTCTTCCTCCCTTTCCTCCATTGAGGAAGTTCAAGTACAGTGTTGCATTCAACTTTTCTACTCTTCCCATCCTCTCAAGTGAGACAACTTATCCTGTGGTTGTTTAGGATTCAGGAACACCATTTTTTCTCTTAAAAGATTATCTCCTCCATTTGCAGCCATCATGACTTCTGGATGAAGCTCACTTACCTTCACTTAATCAGAATGATTTTTTTCCATAGACATTCTCTTCTATGTCTGATCCACAAGTCAATCTTGAATCAGTTTCAGGCATTTTTTCCAAGTACCCTGCAATCACATTTATAAATCTACCTAAGCCTTGGTTAAGTCACAGATAAATTAGGCCCTTCTTGTCCTGTCTTCAGATATCAGCAATGTGCTTGGACTATTTAACTAGGAACAGGCATAATCTTTCTTTTATGAAGCCAATCTGAGTGCCCTGCACATGTAAGAAGGGACACTCAAGGAATAGAAAGAGCTCCTTTCAGGAGTAGCTGTGGTGGTGAGAGAGCATTGGACAGGTGGTTCATTTTCTTGTGAAAGAAGTCTATATCCTGTAAGCAATCAACACCCACAGTTTCACTAAATAAAGCTTGAATAAAAATTAATTCAAAAGGAGCTCAGATGTTTATGTTTTGCCTCTGAACACACCCTATGTGTCAGGAGCCTAGCTTTATTCATAGACCACCTAGTCTGTTCATTGGGGAGGACAATATTCATTCAAACATAGTCCCTTTTGTCTATGTTGGGTAATAGCACAATACATTCAGCAACTGTCCTCTGAAAGCCAAGGCTTTGTCTCTGGCAGGGATTATGAAAACATCGATTTCTTGAGAAGTGCCTGCCCACCTGTGTTCAGATTCCAAATTGTGGGAAGACCTTGGCAGAGATCTAGGAGATGCTCAGGGAAAAGTCTATTGAGGTTATGGAGACTTTTCAAAGGCCAGTTTCTCCCTTTAAAGTGGTTAGAATAGAAGTGGAATTCTTGAGAACTGACATGGAATATTGGACTAGGTGAAAGCTTGAAAGATTTTTATCTCTTTGTAGTTAGCTTTCCATGTAGGACATAAGAATGTATCCTGTCTTAGAATTTCTCCCAGGAATGAAGTTTTCCATAACCTTGTCCCTGTTAGCCATTTTTTTTAAACTTCTACAAAAGCCTTCCATCTGAAAATTCTTCATCTTGTCTACGGCCATCATGGTCACTGTTACAACCCGGAACTGGTTCCTTTGCTATATCTTTTGCTGCTCATACCCTCCACAGATGGGCCCGTCATGGCTGAAGCCTGTTATTAGATCACTTTTTGGCTTTTTCTGTAAAGCCAAATAATGACGGGGTTTTTCCTCCTTTTTTTGTAGATCATATTTTTCAACTATCTAATGATTTTTGTTGTTGAAAATTGGATTGGGGATTTCCTGTGTCTGGCAATGCACCAGGCCATGAACTTTGCAACCCTGATACTCCTCCCACTACCTCTTAAAATAATAAAATAAAATGAGACCAAGAGAATGAAGCAGCTACAAGCAAAGCAAAACATCACAAAATCAAAAAGATAAAAACACTGAGTAGTTGTCTTCCTGGCTTTTGATTGAGCAAAACATTCACTGTAAAATGAAACATGCTTCATAGTTAAGTGGGCATCCCGTTTATTAAGGATCAATCAATAAGAACTAAAGTCAGGTTTAGATAAACACCTATACAACTCACAATTTAAAATGCAGAATGTTAAAAACTAAGCATGCCAGGAAGATAAGTGTGAGCCAACAGTGGCCCTTTTTAGCATATCTGGTATTTGTATAATTTCCATTTACTATGATCATTTGGAGACCATTAAGCCATTATCACAACTTTCAATACAAGTATTTTTGATTTTTACATTTATCTTTGATCTGTAGTTGGTTTTAAGGGGGATCCTATCTTTTTCAGGGTTTAGAATCAAGATTATGATTGTAAATAAATACAGACATTTTCCATATTTTTTCTTTGCTTTGCAACAGCTGAATTAGGATGAGATATACGTGACCTATAATGTTTGTTTGAACTCACTTATGAAACCATCTGAGCTCCCTGCCTTCAGAGGGACTTGCAGAAGACTTTATTTAACATGTGTGTACAGTGGGGGAGGAGTCAAGATGGCAGAGAAGTAGCAGGCTGAGACGACATCAGGTAGCAGGAGATCAGCTGGATAGCCTATCAAACCATTCTGAACATCTACGAATCCAACAGGAGATCGAAGAGAAGAAGAACAACAATTCTAGAAACAGAAAATCGACCACTTTCTAAAAGGTAGGACCAGCAGAGAAGTGAATCCAATGCGACAGGAAGATAGACCCCAGGGGGAGGGGCCGGCTCCCTGCAAGTGGCGGAACAATGGAGCACAAAATCAGGACTTTTAAAAGTCTGCTCCACGGAGGGACATAGCTCCAGAGGCTAAACTGGGGTGAAGACCTCACGGGGACAGCGTGGACTCAGGTCCCGCGGGGTCACAGAAGGATCGGGGGTGTCTGAGTGTCACAGAGCTCACGGGTATTAGAGCGGGGAAGCTGGCTGCGGAGGCAGAGCCGAGGAGTGAGCTCTCAACTCGGGGTTTTCTAGAGCCGTGGTCCGTGACACGGGCTGGTGGTGCTCTGTGCGAGGGGTCCCCACAAGATCCGGGGAGACTCCGACCTGGGAGAGCTCAGGGATCTACGGGGTTCGGAGACTCCAGGTGGGACTCTGCCAGAGACAGAGACGCTTGGTCACAGGCTGGGTGACCTCGGAGCATAGCCAGAGGCCAGTGAGACGGGACTGATTACGCAGGATTTTCTCCAAGCGCGGCCAGAGGCTGGGGAGACGGGACTGATTAAGTGCTTTCCTCTGAAGGTGCACTGAAGACTGGGGCACCTAGCTCTCCGCTCCTCTGAGCCGGAGATTGGGAGGCCGCCATTTTCATTCCCATCCTCCGGAACTCTACGGAAAGCGTTCAGGGAACAAGAGCTCCCGAAAGCGAACCTGGGAGGATTACTTAGCCCGGCCCCTGGTAAGGGCGGTGCAATAACGCCTGGGGCAAGGACACTTGAAAATCACTACAACAGGCCCCTCCCCCAGAAGATCAACAAGAAATACAGCCAAGACCAAGTTCACTTAACAAAGAAAACAGCGGATTCTTCTCTGGACAAAATGACAAGGCAGAAAAACTCACCACAAAAAAAAGAACAGGAGGCAGGACCGAAGGCTAGGGACCTAATCAGTACAGACATTGGTAATATGTCAGATCTGGAATTCAGGACGACAATTCTCAAGGTTCTAGCCGGGCTCGAAAAAGACATGGAAGATATTAGAGAAACCCTCTTGGGAGAAATAAAAGCCCTTTCTGGAGAAATAAAAGAACTAAAATCTAATCAAGTTGAAATTTAAAAAGCTATTAATGAGGTGCAATAAAAAATGGAGGCTCTTACTGATAGGATAAATGAGGCAGAAGAAAGAATTAGTGATACAGAGAATAAAGAAACTGAGCAAAAGAGAGACAAACAACTACTGGATCACGAGGGGAGAATTCGAGAGATAAGTGATACCATAAGACAAACAACATTAGAATAATTGGGATTCCAGAAGAAGAAGAAAGAGAGAGAGGAGCAGAAGGTATATTGGAGAGAATTATCCTAGAGAATTTCCTTAATATAGCAAAGGGAACAAGCATCAAAATCCAGGAGGTGAGAGACCCCCCTCAAAATCAATAGGAATAGGTCCACACCCCGTCATCTAATAGTAAAATTTAAAAGTGTTAGTGACAAAGAGAAAATCCTGAAAGCAGCACGGGACAAGAAGTCTGTAACATACAATGGTAAAAATATAAGATTGGCAGCAGACTTATCCACAAAGACCTGGCAGGCCAGAAAGAACTGGCATGATATATTCAGAGCACTAAATGAGAAAAACATGCAGCCAAGAATACTTTATCCAGCTAGGTTATCATTGAAAATAGAAGGAGAGATAAAAAGCTTCTAGGACAAACAAAAACTGAAAGAATTTGTAAACACCAAACCAGCTCTACAGGAAATATTGAAAGGGGTCCTCTAAGCAAAGAGAGACCCTAAAAGTATTATCAGAAAGGAACAGAGACAATATACAGTAACAATCACCTTACAGGCAATACAATGGCACTAAATTCATATCTCTCAATAGTTACCCTGAACGTAAATGGGCTAAATGCCCCAATCAAAAGACACAGGGTTTCAGAATGGATAAAAAACAAAACCCATCAATATGCTGCCTACAAGAAACTCATTTTAGACCTGAAGACATCTCCAGATTGAAAGTGAGGGGGTGGAAAACAATTTACCATGCTAATGGACATCAGAAGAAAGCTGGGGTGGCAATCCTTATATCAGATCAATTAGATTTTAAGCCAAAGACTATAATAAGAGATGAGGAAGGACACTATATCATACTCAAAGGGTCTGTCCAACAAGATCTAACAATTTTAAATATCTATACCCCTAACATGGGAGCAGCCAACTATATAAACCAATTAATAACAAAATCAAAGAAACACATTGACAAGAATACAATAATAGTTGGAGACTTTAACACACCCCTCACTGAAATGGACAGATCATCCAAGCAAAAGATCAACAAGGAAATAAAGGTCTTAAATGACACACTGGGCCAGATGGACATCACAGATATATTCAGAACATTCCATCCCAAAGCAACAAAATACACATTCTTCTCTAGTGCCCATGGAACATTCTCCAGAATAGATCACATCCTGGGTCATAAATCAGGTCTCAACAGGTATCAAAAGATTGGGATCATTCCCTGCATATTTTCAGACCACAATGCTCTGAAGCTAGAACTCAATCACCAGAGGAAATTTGGAAAGAGCACAAATACATGGAGACTCAACAGCATCCTTCTAAAGAATGAATGGGTCAACCAGAAAATTAAAGAAGAATTGAAAAAAACCATGGAAACAAATGATAATGAAAAACACAACCGTCCAAAATCTGTGGGACACAGCAAAGGCAGTCCTGAGAGGAAAATATATAGTGATACAAGCCTATCTCAAGAAACAGGAAAGGTCTCAAATACACAACCTAACCCTCCACCTAAAGGAGCTCGAGAAAAAACAACAAAGAAAGCCTAAACCCAGCAGGAGAAGAGAAATAATAAAGATCAAAGCAGAAATCAATGGAATAGAAACCAAAAAAACAATAGAACAAATCAATGAAACTAGGAGCTGGTTCTTTGAAAGAATTAATAAGATTGATAAACCCCTGGCCAGAGTTATCAAAAAGAAGAGAGAAAGGACCCAAATAAATAAAATCATGAATGAAAGAGGAGAGATCACAACCAACACCAAAGAAATACAAACAATCATAAGAACATACCATGAGCAACTCTATGCCAGCAAATTTGACAATCTGGAAGAAATGGATGCTTTCCTAGAGACATATAAACTGCCAAAACTGAACCAGGAAGAAATAGAAAACCTGAATAGGTCCATAACCAGTAAGGAGATTGAAACAGTCATCAAAAATCTCCAAACAAACAAAATCCCAGGGCCAGGTGGCTTTCCAGGGGAATTCTACCAAACATTTAAAGAAGAATTAATTCCTATTCTCCTGAACTATTCCAAAAAATAGAAATGGAAGGAAAACTTCCAAACTCATTTTATGAGGCCAGCATCACCTTGATCCCCAAACCAGACAAGGATCCCATCAAAAAAGAGAATTACAGACCAATATCCTTGATGAACACAGATGCGAAAATTCTCACCAAAATACTAGCCAATAGGATCCAACAGTACATTAAAAGGATTATTCACCACGACCAAGTGAGATTTATTCCAGGGCACCAGGGTTGGTTCAACATCCGCAAATCAATCAATGTGGTACAATACATTAACAAAAGAAAGAACAAGAACCATGTGATACTCTCAATAGATGCTGAAAAAGCATTTGACAAAGTGCAACATCCCTTCCTAATCAAAACTCTTCAAAGTGTAGGGATAGAAGGCACATACCTCAATATTATCAAAGCCATCTATGAAAAACCCACTGCAGGTATCATTCTCAATGGAGAAAAACTGAGAGCTTTTCCATTAAGGTCAGGAACACGGCAGGGATGCCCGCTATCACCACTGCTATTCAACATAGTACTAGAAGTCCTAGCCTCAGCAATCAGACAACAAAAAGAAACTAAAGGCATCCAAATCGGCAAAGAAGAAGTCAAACTATCGCTCTTTGCAGATGATATGATACTATATGTGGAAAACCCAAAAGGCTCCACTCCAAAACTGCTAGAGCTTGTACAGGAATTCAGTAAAGTGTCAGGATATAAAATCAAAGCACAGAAATCAGTTGCATTTCTTTACACCAACAACAAGACAGAAGAAAGAGAAATTAAGGAGTCAATCCCATTTACAAGTACACCCAAAACCATAAGATACCTAGGAATAAACCTAACCAAAGAGGCAAAGAATCTATACTCAGAGAACTATAAAGTACTCATGAAAGAAATTGAGGAAGACACAAAAATGGAAAAATGTTCCATGCTCATGGATTGGAAGAGTAAATATTGTGAAAATGTCTATGCTACCTAAAGCTATCTACACATTTAATGCAATGCCTATCAAAATCCCATCCAATTTTTTCAAAGAAATGGAACAAATAATCCTAAAATTTATATGGAACCAGAAAAGACCTCGAATAGCCAAAGGAATATTGAAAAAGAAAGCCAAAGTTGGTGGCATCACAATTCCCGACTTCAAGCTCTACTACAAAGCTGTCATCATTAAGACAGTATGGTATTGGCACAAAAACAGACACATAGATCAATGGAACAGAATAGAGAGCCCAGAAATAGACCCTCAACTCTATGGTCAACTAATCTTCGACAAAGCAGGAAAGAATATCCAATGGAAAAAAGACAGCCTCTTCAACAAATGGTGTTGGGAAAATTGGACAGCCACATGCAGAAAAATGAATTTGGACCATTTCCTTACACCACACACGAAAATAGACTCAAAGTGGATGAAGGACCTCAACGTGAGAAAGGAATCCATCAAAATCCTTGAGGAGAACACAGGCAGCAACCTCTTTGACCTCAGCTGCGCGCAGCAACTTCTTCCTAGGAACAACGCCAAAGGCAAGGGAAGCAAGGGAAAAAATGAACTATTGGGACTTCATCAAGATCAAAAGCTTTTGCACAGCAAAGGAAACAGTCAACAAAACCAAAAGACAACTGACACAATGGGAGAAGATATTTGCAAATGACATATCAGATAAAGGGCTAGTATCCAAAATCTATAAAGAGCTTAGCAAACTCAACACCCAAAGAACAAATAATCCAATCAAGAAATGGGCAGAGGACATGAACAGACATTTCTGCAAAGAAGACATCCAGATGGCCAACAGACACATGAAAAAGTGCTCCACATCACTGGGCATCAGGGAAATACAAATCAAAACCACAATGAGATACCACCTCACACCAGTCAGAACGGCTAAAATGAACAAGTCAGGAAATGACAGATGCTGGTGAGGATGTGGAGAAAGGGGAACCCTCCTACGCTGTTGGTAGGAATGCAAGCTGGGGCAACCACTCTGGAAAACAGCATGGAGGTTCCTCAAAAAGTTGAAAACAAAGCTACCATATGACCCAGCAATTGCACTACAAACGTAGTGATCTGAAGGGGCACGTGTACCCGAATGTTTATAGCAGCAATGTCCACAATAGCCAAGTTATGGAAAGAGCCTAGATGTCTATCAACAGATGAATGGACAAAGAAGAGGTGGTATATATATACAAAGGAATACTATGCAGCCATCAAAAGAAATGAAATCTTACCATTTGCGACGACATGGATGGAACTAGAGCATATTATGCTTAGCAAAATAAGTCAACTGGAGAAAGACAACTATCACATGATCTCCCTGATATGAGGAAGTGGAGATGCAACGGGGGTGGGGATTAAGGTGGTAGGAAAAGAAAAAATGAAACAAGATGGGATTGGGAGGGAGACAAACCAAAAGAGACTCTTAATGTCATAAAACAAACTGATGGGGGTGGGGGGGGAGAGGGGTTGGGAGAGGGTGGTGGAGTTACATTATATGTTTAAATAAAAAAGCTTAAAGAAAAACAAAACAAAACAAAAAAACATGTGTGTACAGCATAAAGAATGACAATGAAAGGATTACACATGTTCTCACCACTCAGTTTCAGAGAAAGAACACTTGACAGTGTCTTAGAAGCCCATTCGAGTCATCAGTGTATATGCGTCTCTGATCATCTCCTCCACTCTGCCCCAACCCCCATGTGATATAAAAACTATCCTGATTTTGGTTTACCATTACTTTGCTTTTCTTCATGATTTTACTGTATCTGTATACATTGCTAAAGATTATATTCTTTAGTTCAGCCAAATTTTGAAGTTTATATAATGGAATCATACTCTTCTCTTTTGTGGTTTCCTCTTTTGGTTTTGCTTTTTGTTTTGAGATTCGTTTATTTTGATAGATGCAGGTGTAGGTTATTGTCACTACTTTATAATATTTCATTGTATGACTGTACTACAATTTATTTATCCATTCTACTGTTGATGGACATTTGGATTGGTTCTGGTTTGAGGCCTTGTGCTTGCTTCAGTATGACCATTTTGGCCCACATCTCCAAGAACTCAAGTGCCTGAATCCCTCTAATATATGCATCTAATGGGAAGTTGTTGGGGTGTGTGATGCACATATGATCAACTTTTAAAAGGATATGCATAATAGTTTTCCTAAAGGGTTTTAACAGTTTTCTTCTCCTACCTGTAGTGAATGAGAATTCCTTTTGCTAAGCATCCTTGCCAGGAATTCATATTGTCAGATTTAGATTTTTTTTACATTTATAGAAATTATAGAGGTGTAGAGTGGGATTTTATTGAGGATTTAATTTCTGTTTTCCTGACAAATAGTAAAGGTGATCATCTTTTCAAATGATTGGTGTCCATTCATAATTTCTTTTCTGTGAAATGCCTATTTATGTCTTTTTTTTCCATTTGCCTGTTGGGTTGCTCATCTTCTCTGGTTGAATAGTAGGAATTCTTTATATATTTTTAATATAAACCACTTTTTGGTATATGCATAATAAATATCTTCCCCCAACTTGTAGCACGTCCTCTCATTCTGTGACTTCTCCTGAGGAACACAAAGTCTTGATTTTTTATAGTTAACTTTATGCATCTTTTCTTCATGCTTTGCATTTTTAATATTTTGTTTAAGATCTCCTCCCCCTCCCCTAAAGACATGAAAATTTTCTTTTCTTACATAAGTTTTAATTTTTTACTTCCTTTAAGTATTTAATCTATCTATACATAATTATATTTTTCACTTCCATTTGACTTTATAAAGATTTTATTTATTTATTTGAAAGACGGAGATCACAAGTAGGCAGAGAGATAGGCAGAGGGAGAGGTAGGGAGGTAGGCTCCCTGCTGAGCAGAGAGCCTGATGTGGGGCTCGAAACCAGGATCCTGGGATCATGAACTGAGCCAAAGGCAGAGGCTTTACCCCACTGAGCCACCCAGGTGCCCCTCCATTTGACTTTTTAAATATAGTTTCCATCTCTCTGATGAAATTCCCCATCTTTTCCACTAGATTTTTCACATATTAATCATAATTTCAAGACTTTATCTGATATTTTAAATATCTGGGCTATATTTGGGTATGTAGTATTATATAGAATACTGTATTTCCTGACAGTCATTTTATTTCTTGCTTATTTAATACATCATAATTTTGAATGGATGCTGGATATCATATGTAAGAGAACAGTAGAGCCTGAGGTGAGCAGTATGTGAGTCCAAAAGTGATTATGCCTTTTCTTCTGTCAAGCCATTAGTAGGAGTGTGGTTGAGTCCATCTTTCATAGCTGAACTAGGTTTGGATTTTATTGTTTCTGTTCCTGCTTTTGGTGCTCACCTACTTCATATTTGTCTGGCATGGGTTGCTGCTATGCTGTTTTTAGTCTCGTAGGGGTTGGGTTGCTAGAGGAATTTTCTTGCTTTATCAACTTTCAGCTGACTCCATGTCTGCACCCCAGCCAGTGTTTCTCTCTGGGCTCTTGCCTTTCCTTGAGCTGTAAGCTGTTATTGAGGTGCTTGTTACTACTCACTGCAGGCCCCTGGTGGAGACAGGGTAGTTTCTTGGTTTTCCTGCCCCTCTGTGTGCCCGAGGTCAAGAGTAGAGCTTTCTCAACATTTCTGCTCTCCCCCAACCCCTGTGGAAGCCAGACTCTGCCAAATGGCCCCCTGACCCTGTGGCCACAGAACTCTGCTTTATATCAGTGCATGATTGTGGGTATGAGTAGGTTTCCTGACCACCCCAGGAGACATACATGTCTTTCCTGGTGTCAGTACAGAGTAGAAGTGCAGTATTCGTATTCTATCCCCTGCCCTTTAGCCACTGCCCTTTGCCTGGGACTGCCCTGGAGGACCGGTTTCTCCTTTTCCCCAGGGGAGGCAGATGACTTCTGCTTCCTATGAAAAAGGATCCCAGAGGCAGCTTATGTTTGCCACCTGCCTCCCAACAGCATCTGGTCATCATCTCTCTGCCCTCCTGCACCACTGAGGCAAGCTTTCTCCAGGCGCCTGGCCTGCTCCCAGTGTTCTTATGAGCGCCTGATGGAGACCAATGGAAGAGATCTAGAAAATTGGGTACCTGGTACCTTACAGGGGAGTTTCCCAGGGATTCTAAACTCTCACACTAGCCCCAATTCACCTTTTCAAACTTTGTTAACATTTTCCTTATCTTCTTCTTTCCTGTTTTTGTCTGTCACCTCCATCTGCTGTCACTGTCACTCTTCCTCCTGTCGCTGTAAAAGGCCAAGCAATTCATGTGTCCCATCTCTCCTTGGATGAGCTTGTTATCCTCTGGAATTCAGCTCCTCTGGCTGAATCACAATCTGATCTCTGATGGGCCTTAAAAAGTGATGATTTTGTAGATTATCTAGATTTCTCTCACTGATAGAGTGGGTACAGAATTCTCCTGTGGCAGTCTAGTTGAAGAGGAAGCAGACGATCTTTCCTCTCCCTATCACCACCACTCTCTGTTCTCTTCCTTTGTCCTGTTTTTTTTTTTCTTTATAGCACTTAAAACTGTCATTATATTGTATTTATTTATTGTCCATCTTCCTTACCAGAATGATAATACCATTAAGATAGAATACTTATTTTTTTCATTTTTGCATTTCTGACCTGTAATAGAAACTCAATACAAATTGTTGAATAAATGCTTGCAGTGAATGCTAAAGATGTGACATTTTCTCCAATATCTTGCATTAGCTTGTTTTCATAAGAATGTGGTTGCTCTGCGGCTGTTCTCTCTCCCTTGTTCTGTATTTTTCATATGTCCCATTTTGATTATGTTCTTACTCGTCTTTGAATCAGGCAAATCTATTTGCACTCAGTGTCTCTGTGTGCACCAGTAACAAAGACGTAAGGAGCTTGTCCTTGAGGCTGCTCTCTGTCTACCCTTGATTTGGTTTATCTCTGCTCTCAGACCCACAGCTGGCCTTTTGGGGCTTGTGAGCCACTGCCAGTCGAATTGTTCGTCGTACCAGGTTTCCAGTGGCTGCGTTTCTGCCCTACTGTGCTAAGTTCTCCCCCTCCTGCCCTCACCCCTACCCCAAGGCCCGAGTCTTTGGTAGTTAGGGCTCATATGTGCCTCACAAATAACAACCTGCATTTCAGATCATCACAGTTCCCCTTTTCCTTCCTGTTTTGGTGTGGCTGCTATTGCTGCTGCTATGGTTTTAATAATTTTTATTCTTGACCGTATTTGGAAGACATGGTGGTGAAAAGGGAGGTGGAGGGTGGGGAATTGGTCAGTGCTCTGCCTGCCTCAGGGGGCAGTGCCCAGGCGGGTAAGGTTCTAGGCCATGTCACTGTACTAAGGGCCCCATGTCAGGTAACAGAGGCAGCAAAGAGACTGTGTATTTTCCTCTTTTATCAGGCGATTCTTTTTCACAAAACTGGAGCTTTCTGTGTTTCCAGGTGGTCCGTTTTTATTTCATTTTCCTAAGTCAGATCCAAATGTATTCCAGGCAGTGTTCATTTCTGCCTGACCCTAACATAAGGCATGGAGAGTTTGCATGCTTTACTGTCCTTTGTGAGGCTGCAGTAAGGAAGGAGACCTTGGAAACTATTATTTTCTAAGGCTAGTAGAGCTCTTACAATTAGGAAAACTCAGGTTCATTAAAAATGCCCCCATATTGTCTCAAAATCCTAACTTCTATAACATGGTGGCCCCCAATATATTTTCTGATTAAATATTGAAACAAGCTCTCATGATCTAAGTGGTTTGTAACCATTCTTCTCTAGCACTATGCCAAAAGCCTTATGGGATATCGTTTAGTTTCCCATCATCCAAAACCATTTCCCCCATCTTTTAATTATTTATTTAACTAATAATTCTGGGTTGGACATGGAGACATTTTAGGAAACATAAAGATGTATGTTTATAAAATAACCTCAGTTATTCTGAGGGATAAAATAATAACTGCCTTGGTTTAGTAACTCTTATGTGTTAACTGGGAAAAAGTTCATTAAAACAGATTTTGATACTTTTAATCCACTGTAACTCTAGCTTCATTGGGAAAATGGCTCTGAGGATGGTGAGAACATTGACTAATTGGTTTGTTCATCCCAGGGATTACACCAGTTTCTGAATCAGAATTTCCTGCTATTGCAACATGGTTTCTTCTTTCTTCTTTTTTTTTATTCTTTCCTTAGAAACAATCCATTTGGGTTCATTACATGGCCATTTGTTAGTCTTGTTAGTTACAAGGTGTCGTACTTGTTTGTGACTATAGTGAAGTCATGTAGGCCAAGGCTGTGTGTGTGTGTGTGTGTGTGTGTGTGTCTGTTTACAGACTCAATGGGAGATCCTGCAGCTGTTCAGGGAAACAGGCAGCACCAAGGATAACTCTGATATTTCAGAACCCAAATCCTGCTTTCCCAAAGTCATGGGGCATTTTTATTTCATTCATCAAGATCAGTTCAACTTTGGTTTGCTTACTACATGTTGTACATAGATATCAATCTGCTTAACTTTTGAAAACTTTATTGATGTGTAATATTCTCAGAGAAAGTACACAGAACTTGAGTGTGTAACAAAGTAAGCATTTTTTACAAACTGAGCACACCTGGGTAACTGGTACCCAGATCACAAAACAGAATGTGACCACATCTCAGCAGCTCTCCTTATTACCCCCTTCATGTCACTAACTCTTCTTACCTTGTATAACCATTCTTCTGTTTTGATTGTTTTTATATTTTATATCCATGAAATTATACATGATACATTATTTTGTGTCCGATTTCTTTCATTTTTCATTATGTTTATGAGATTCATTTCCATTAATCATATATCGTGTTTGTTCATTCTTACTGCTGTGTAGTGTTCTACTGATTAGTATAACACAATTTATTCATTCTGCTGTTTAACAAGCATTTAAATAGTTTCCTTTTGGGAAGGGGGATGGGGCATTCTGAACATTCTAGTACATCTCTTTTGGTGAAAGTATATATACACATATGTTCCTGTTGGAAATAATCAGGAGTGGAACTGTTGGGGCATCGGGCATGTGTTTGTTCAGATTTAGTAGATAAACCAGTTTTCCAGAGTGGTTGTAAGCGTTTATACTCACAGCAGCAAGAGAGTTCCAGTCTCTCCATCCCTTCACCAATATTTGACATTTTCTGCATTTTTAATTATAGTCCTTTTGGTGGATATATATTAAATGTGTTTTACTTTTTATTTCCTTGATAATAGTGAACCTGAGTACCCTTTCATATGTTTATTAGTATTTGTATATCTTTTTTTGTGCATTGTCTGTTCAAGTCTTTTGCCCATGTTTTTATCAATTGGCTCTCTATTCTGTTTGATAGGAATTCTTTATATAACCTGGGTATAGTTCCTTTTTTGTGTGTTTGTACTGTAATTATCTTGGTTGCCTTTTCACTCATGTATTGGGGTCTTTTGATAACAGACGTTTCTCATTTTTTAAAAGTTGGATTTATTATTTTTTCTCTTATGTTTTGTGCTTTTGGGCTTCAGTTTAAGAAATCTTTGCCTACTCCAAGTTGACAAAACTGTTCTATGCTTTCGTCTAACATCTTTATTTAGATTTATAATTAATCTAATTTGATATTGCATATTGTATGAAATACAGGTCAAGATACACTTTTAGCATATGGGTATCCCATTAACTGAGTATCATTTTACTTGCTACAATTAAAATGTTTTCATAAAGTTTAGTTTCATTGAAGTATGTTTTATATTTTCCTGAAAGAATTACTAATAATTCTTGAAAAACATTTAAACCTATGGTGATTTAAAATTTATAATACAATTTGTAGACTTACTTAACACTATTGTAAATGGAATTTTTTTTAAAAAGCTCTTTGTTTAGACTCTAGTTAGTAACTCTAGTATAGTTATTCAACAGCAAAGTGATATATAATACACAAAGCACAACCATTTTTTAAAATATTGTTGTTCTCACTTTTTCATTTGAATTCAATCCAGTACACATTTACTATATGTTTGCTAGAATTTGGGGCAGCTGAGAATGTAGTTGAAGTTTTGAGCTCCATTTTATGTCATTTATGTTTTAAGCCATGTAATAAAATTGTCAAACATTGGTCAATAATAAAACATTTTACTTTAGTATTCAAAGTTATGTTAATAAAGAGAAGTACAAGGTGAGAATTTTTATTACTATTAGGATGACCTTCTACCCCTTCTGTAATGCCTTCTACCAGGTTTTCCACTGGTAATGACACAGAGCTTTTAAGATGTAAAAATAGAAAAGAAAATATAAAAGTTTTAGATCTGTATTTGGAATGACTGTGAATGCTTCCTCTTTGATGTCATTTCTGCTTAGTTTTATTTTTTTCTCTTTTTATTATTCTAGGTTGTACTGGTCAGTGGACATCTGGACAGCTGGGATGTTGGGCAGGGTGCCATGGATGATGGCGGTGGAGCCTTTATATCATGGGAAGCACTCTCGCTTATTAAAGATCTTGGTAAATATTTAGAAAATCGTTAACCAATGTGTAAGGATCTCAGTAGTGACATGTTTAACTCAACACACAGAATACTGAACAGATAAGTTACTGTGATATGTTCAAAGAGTCTGTATGTTTTTTGTCAGTTGATTTCAGTTGATTCTCAGGAAGGAATGAATTTGTCCCCTCAAAGAAAGAATTTTTATTCAAGTGTACACCAGACATCCAAAGTATCAAATGTGATCAGCCGCTAGGGAAAATGAACCAGCAAATAAAACTGTAGCAAATGTAACCACATCAGCTAGAGACTATGTAAGGAAACCATGACCAAGTGCAAAGAAAAGTCAGCAGCTCCCCCTGCCTCCTTTTCCTTGTTCATCTTAAAGACATTATCTGGCTGTTAAGATAGCTTTACTGCAGCTGTCTTTCCATGGCAGAAGTCAGAGAGAGCAACACGGGACTGAAGGCTTGATCCCTTTACCCACAATAAGGAATCCAGGCTGAAGATTGGAACTTCCAGGTGAACGTAGACATGGGAAAGATGGACAGGCGTAAAAAGGAAAAGCTAATAGTGAAAGTGGTTTTTGATGACCCTCTTTGAAAACAAAAAACATACATTTCCTCTTCGTGTGCTGATCAAAAGGGCAGATTCTGAGTGAGGTTAGAAATAATGAAACAATCTGAAGTCAGAGTCCCACATCGAGTCCGAGCAGTCTGGCCATGAAATACCGCATGAGCAGAAGGTTTTATGTTGTAACTATGCTTCAGATACAGTAAAGATAAGAACATCCTCTTTGGTGAAGGCTTTCCATTGCTTAGTTAAATACGTATGTGTTTAAATTCACACATTTCTTCTCGTTTTTAATGAACCCTTCTAATCCTATAAATAAGCCCATTAAATGATTGGTCATATTAACAATAGATTACTGACACGGTCTTGTTTGGGGCAAATCTTTGGTGTACCACTTTGATTTATGTTTTAGAACTGGTGAGATAGAAAGGTGGTTGTGCATTTTTTTCCTTTTAAATAGGCTGGTGTCTCTTAACCTTGGGACTACTGACATTTGGGGCTACATAGTTCTGTATTGTGGGGTCTTCTCTCATGTAGGATGCTTAGCAGCATCATGGCCTCTATATGCTGCATGCCAGTAAGCACCATCTCCCTCAAGCTATAACAACCAAAAATGTCTCCAGACATTGCCAAATGTCCCTTGGCAGGTCAGGGCTGGTGGTGGAAGAATGCATAAAATTGGTCCACTGAAATGATCTAATGAAAATCACTAAAAGACCTGATACAGGGTCATTTTGGGGGGAAAGAAAACAAGCTCATTGGAAACCTTACATTGAAGGTACTCGAACTTCTGACATCACATCCATACTGACCACCCACTGTGTGAAGGCAGTTTGTAAAAGCTGGACATACAGAAAGGTTTAAAGCATGTCTTCTTTTCTTAAGACCCTTAGAATAGTGTTGGAACCTACACAGGTGCCTGTTCATGTGGGTGCCAGTATGCATCTAATGTCTAGGTCTGCTTTTGGAATTGGGTGAAGTTTGAGAGAGATGAATTGTCCAGCAATTAAAACCCTTTTAAAACATACATTCTTCAGAGATCAGTGAGACCTTATATGTGAGTCCTCTCTTCCTTCCCTTAAAAATACTCCATTGGTAATCTGTTCATTCCAGAATGAAGTGGGTTCCAGACATGAGACAGGCAGATATCAAACATTTTCTTCCTTATAGGGCCCAGATATGCATTTAGGAAGTTAATTTTATTGTGATGCGTTCAGCCAGCTTGATTAGAAGCAGTGGTAGAGCAACAAGAGAACCGGACCCATCTGATCTGGAGTTTGTATCCCTCTGTGCCTCAAACTCCTTTTTTGGCGTTGGGCTGGAACTTGAACTCTCTGGTCTTCATTTTCTTCATCTCTTTCAACTGTAAGCTTCCAGAGTATTTTATCTGCTCTAGATGGAATAAAAGTGGTGGCTTCTCTATGCTTTGAATCTTACTTTTTTTTGTTACTCAGCATGAGACCCTAAGTCATTGTTAATTGCATTGGATTCAGTTGCATAGATAAATGTAACACCATGCAAAGGTGAATTGCGTATCTTTTTCTAACACTCACTTCTCTTGCTTTTGATAGCTAGCAACTAGTCTTCTTCAATTCAGGACTTACCTCTCCTATAGATTTCTGAAAACCTATGTAAACATATGAATAAAACTGTGAAATGAAGAGTAGTATTTCCTTTGTTTTAAAGATTTATTTATTTACTAGAGAAAGAGAGAGAACAACTGGGGGGAGGGACAGAGAGAGAGAGAGAGGAAGGAAGAGAATGAGAGAATCTCAAGCAGACTCTCTGTTGTGCACAGAGCCCAAGGTGGGGCTCCATCTCACGACCCTGAGACCATGGACCTGAGCTGAAACCGAGAGGATGCTTAACAGACTGAGCCACCCAGGTGCCCCAAAGAGTAATATTTCTTTTGAGATGCTGTTAAGAGGCAGCATGGCATACTGTTAAAAATGTATAGGACTCTGGAGCCAGATTGCCTGAGTTCATATCCCAGCCCTGTATCTTACTAATTAAGCATGTGACCTTTGCCTTTCTGTGCCTCAGTTTTCTCATCTGTTAAATTGGGATAATAATAGTTTCTATCTCATAGAATTGCTTTGAAAATTAAATAGTCTATTCGTATAATGTACTTAGAACAGTGCCCAATCCAACCCAAGTACTCAATAAATATTAACTTTTATTATATAGTAAGCCTGACTCTCATAGTACCACATTTTTTACGTAAGGGAGAATGGTAATTTTTTTACCCCCATCCCCATTAGGAATTATATTGCTTCTTCACTTAATATGTTAGTTACACTGATGTAACTCTAGGTCTAGCTGCTATGGTAAATGCTTTTTCTCTTTACTATTTAAGCTATTATCTCTTATATGATGGAAATCCAGTGACCCCTTCACTTTTTTCAACTTTCATACTAAATTTTGAGGCATCTGAATTTCTCTTTGTCACGTCCTGCCTCCACTTCTGGCTTAGGTCAAATGCCTAGTCTCCACTTTGTACTTGTGTTTGTACCCATTGTACCCATTGAGTCTTATTCTTTCTTTAATTCTAAAGTCAAAATTAGATTGTGGATTTCTCTTTGTAGATTGCCTATGTGTTTTTTTTTTTAAGATTTTATTTATTTATTAGTTAGAGAGAGAGAGCGCGCACAGGCAGACAGAGAGGCAGGCAGAGGCAGAGGGAGGAGCAGGCTCCTGCCGAGCAAGGAGCCCGATGTGGGACTGGATCCCAGGATGCCGGGATCATGACCCAAGCCGAAGGCAGCCACTTAACCAACTGAGCCACCCAGGCATCCCTGCCTCTGTGTTTTAAATGCGAAGAGCTGGGTCCAGCATGTGACATAAAAGTTCTATTTGAAAATTACTGATACGCTTGAACAAGAAATAGGACTTTGGGAAATGGGTTCATAATTATATCACTTAATTGTATTAAGCCCAAACTGTTTAAGTGGTAAAATATGAAAGCTCCATTGCAATCTTTTTTCCAAGAAAAGTAACTCCTTTTGGCTGATCTTCCTTGGACAACATGTCACACAGCATGCATGTCCAAGTCCCTTAGTGAGGCTCATGAATTTGAAGTGTTGGTCCAGAGAGGATTTCTGATATTTAGGAATATAATTCTAAGATTCATCCTTCTTCTCTCTTCTCCTTTGTTCTTTTCTTTTACTATTCTAATGGATTCACTCTTTTGCCCAGGCCATCAGCTAAAATGATATCCAATTAATCTAACAGAAGAGATATTTGTGCTTTGCAAATATTATCCGTCATTCTTGAGTAACTGTCAACAGAAGGCTATTTGCTGTGAAGTGCTATTGAAAACTTCTTTGTGTTTTTGGTTTACTGGACTCAAAACTGTTTATTTGAAATGTCATTTCCTGGAATGTTCTGGTGTCAGTGAACAAAGCCTATGGCCAAAGATGCTATGCTTCAAAATGTTCATTTGGCCCTTGAAAAATAAACTACCATCCATCCCCAGATTCTTCTAACTTTACCATTTTCTGTTAAGCTAGAATTTTGAGTTTGGGAGCCTACACAAAGGAAGAAAATCAGAATTAATAGCACGACTTAGTTGTTGAAGTATGGAATATATGTGAAACATCTTGCTAGAGGAATTTAAATCTGAGTGTCCTAATTGTGATTATTATAGGGCTCAAAAGTCTGTGTGTTAGAAAAATATATGATTTATATATCCCTTTACTCATTCATTCAGCAAATTTTTATTGTGCACTGGATCACATATCAGTGTTCCAGGTACCTTGTACCAAAGAGGAGTAGACATGGTCCCCAAAATCCTTGAAGTGGGGGAGACTTTGAATTCAGAAATTATCATGAAACTGTTTTAAGTTCTTTAATTGAAATATGTACAAATGATTTTGGGTACCTAGTGAAAGGAGGATGAGGACAGTGTGGCTGGATCAGGGCATCTTCGCAAAGGCAATATTGAAGCTTTCTTTTCTAAGGATAAGTACAAATTCCTGAAGCAAAGGGGACAATGAAGAATTCCTAACAGAGTGTGGAGCCTCTAGTCCTTCACATCATTAAAAACAAGGAGATAATTTTTGACAATAACAATCTTGGGATTGTAGAGGAAGTGAGGATTTACAAAACTGCAGGAAATGTACACTTTTTATTTAATATTTTTATATAACATTACATTTTTTATAATAAGAAGGTATTATTTGAGTAATCAAAAAAGAAAAAACTCAAAAGCCAAAGGAAAGATTCTTGGTGTGGCCATTATCATGAACATTGTGTCAACAGGAACAACAGGGCAGAAGTGGGAAGTAGGAAGAGGTATGCAGGAGTCATCAAGCCCTCCAGGCCCAAAAGTCCACAAGGGTACGCGACCACATGTGTGCCAAGGCTTTGGTGCAGTTAGAGCTTCAGGCACCCACCTCGAATGCAGTGGATTCTCTCTTAGAGGGAGGCATCCATCCAGGAAGAGGATTTCCTTCTCCTCAGTCAAATCTCTCTTGGAAAAGTCCCGGAAGTCCAATCCAGAATAACAGAACAAGGGAAATGAACAACTTCCAATAAAATGGACACCTAAGAGGTAGGGCTAGAGACAGCTAGAGCCCTGAAGCCAGCTTGGCACTGGTCCAGACTAGAAAAAGCAATCCCACTTAGAAAGGTCCTCCCCCGCCCCCCATCCTGGGCTTAGCCATCCCACTGAGTATAAGGGTTCTAAAAGCTAATGTTTACAGAATGTTGCTATATTGTGGACATTGTGCTAAGCACTCCACTAGGCACATACTCTTGTTTCCTTCTTGACTACTCCAAGCTGTGGAGATACTTCTTCTATCTATTTTACAGAAGAGAAAACTGAAGCAGAGAAAACCTAAGTATCCTGCCCAAGATCACACCTATATTATATTAAAAAAAAAAAAGTTAAATCCAGGTAGCCTGACCCCTTACTTATATGTATTTTGTAATACTCTTTTACTGGAACAGAGTGCCCAGTCCGTTTCCAGGAAGCTCATCCTCAGGATGATGAGATATTATATAGGGAAAAAATAATCAAATAATTTTATCAATATAATAATATTGATAATCAAATAATTTTAGGAAACTCCCTCTTGGTAATTTCTTGATTCATTAAAAAACATTTGTTGGGAGAGTATAAACATTCATGGGTAGAGTATGCTTTGGGTAACACTGCTCTGGGGGCATTACTGATGTTGACAGAGCTGAAGAAGAATCCAAGATACACACGTATACTTTATAGAGCTGAGTGCAAAGAGCCTTGGATTTGTTTTCATTCTAGATTTCCTAGGCTATATTTGGGATCTTGTGGTTGCCAGAATATTGACAAGATGGAACCATTCAGTGCTTCCTTAGTTGGCATGGTAGAGATTATTCTTATATTTCTTCTTGAAGTGCATTTGTACCCATGTGCAAACTCTGCCCAACAACTAACTTCTTATCCATGCTCTCTGAGGTTGTTTTATTTAAATGAAAGTAGTATCATCAGAAATGTTTGACATACGCTAAGGGCTCTCTACCAGGTTTTTCCATGGCCCCAAAGGAATCAGAATTTTGGTAGCATTTTTCTTTTCCAGAAGAATTTTTATCCTAAAATATGCCACAAAATCTCCCTACTCTCGCTTTGGATGCTCTTTCTCCACAATTATTTTGTGAACACAGGAAGGGAGACTGATAGCCCTGGGAAAGGTATCCTCTTAAAATTACTGGTCCTCAGTACCTTTGAGGAATCATATATCTGCTGTGAAACTAAGAAATTAACTTGTTTTGTGTTTTTTTTTAAGATTTTATTTATTTATTAGCCAGAGAGAGAGAGAGAGCACGAGCACAGGCAGACAGAGAGGCAGAGGGAGAAGCAGGCTCCCTGCCGAGCAAGGAGCCCGATGTGGGACTCGATCCCAGGACGCTGGGATCATGACCTGAGACGAAGGCAGCTGCTTAACCAACTGAGCCACCCAGGCGTCCCAGAAATTAACTTGTTTTAAGTGTAAAGAAATATATTTTCTCCCAACATTAAATTTCATTTTTATTAATTTGAATTTTAATGTGTATATGGTAGTTTGCTTTTATTTTTCTGAATAAATTTTGGTCTCGACTTTTTATAATTGTATTTAATGAGACAAATACCTGGAACAGTAGAAGAATTAGACTCTAAGAATATGCTTACTCTTCTTTCTTTCTTTTACTTCTAAAAGTAGCTTTACTGGCATTTGTAGCCTCTTATGGTTTTTTGAGGATGGCCTTCTCATTTATTTTTATTCAGATAATGTTATTTACTTCTGGCTTTACCAGAAGACCTATAGCAGATAAATATCTTTTCAGTTGGGAATTGCTGAGAAGTTTTCCTGAGGTTTAATCACATTTATAAGTGTCACTAAAGTACTGGCGTCTTTGCACCTCATCAGCTGACACAGACATTTTCACTGGCATGTGTAAAAAGACAAACCGTGTGTAGACTGATCTTCTGAATATGTCCATGAGATGAAATAAAATGAATCACTTAGAAGTTCTCCTGCCTTTTAGTTTGGTTGTGGTGTGGGAGGTTCTGTAGTCATTTCAGAGCCCGAAGCTGGCATGAGTATTGCTGTTACTATTTAATCAATTAGTTAGAATACACCATTTCTGTGTAGAAATAGACAAGACCCAGGTCCTGTGGCATGCAGACTGTGAGCAATTCCCTCCTGTCTGACAAAGAGCCTGGAGGGATGGCAGATGAATGCCGAGAGAGGTGAGTCTCAGGGGCTCCTTCCCCCACAGCGCGCTCAGCTTCCTCCCCCACATCTGCTTTGATTTGGCCTACATGCCCTTAGAAAGCTAAGAAATGTGGTGTTGTTAGAGGAATCGGAAGCTTTGGTATTATTTATCCTGGAGAGGAAGGAGTGTGTAAAGACTTAATAATGGTACGCTTAGTGCCCCAGTAGATTTCTTCCCACCCAAGAACGGGATCCGTAGAAGTCCAGGGCGGGACTGTCTGGAAAGACATAGGCTGCCTCATGAAAACAGTATCATCACCATGTTGCACTCATTAGCTCAAAAGGAGATCTCCTATTTCAGTAAGAAATATGGAACATCTATTTCATGTCAGCCAAATAAAATGGAAAGAATACAAGTCCTTCCATCAAAGAACTCATAGTCAGGCAGCAAGAGCATCATATGGACAGAGACATTTGAGCTAAGCCTTGAATGGGTGGGAGGCAGAAGAAGAAAGGACAAATTTAGAGCTAATGAAAGTACATAGTTTGAGGAGTAGAGGATGTTTCTCTAAGTCTAGAGCAACAGGTGAGTGAGTACCGGCTGGAAATGAGTCCAATAAAAGGCAGGGGGTCAGCTTGTCAAGTACACTAGATGCAAAGCTGAAGGTTGGAGTTGATGCTATAGGCAGAGAGAGCCATTGAAAATTTTAAGTATGGGACTGACATGATAGGGCTTCTTTCTAAAATAAAGATAGGTATCGTCCTTTAACTTGTAAAGAAGTATGATGAACAGAATGAAGACACAGGAAAATGGCCTGGGGAGATCCCAGCTATACAGAGCCTAGAAAACCCCAGCTTTGGAGTTACTAAGCAAATTCTGTTTGGGACTGACCAGCCAGCTTCTACCTCGCTATGCTAAATATACCAAAGAGGAAGTGATGGGGTTTCCACACATGTTGTATTATTCTTCGCCTACACACTTCTCTGTATCATGCTAATGATACATTTTGCAAAAACTGCGGCTTACCCAGCTTAGAATGAACTCTGTTCCAGTAAACTTGCCTAAAAAGAGAAGTCCACAAACAAAGAAACAAGAAAATGTACTATAAACATCTGATTCGAACTTTAGGGTTAAATGGATTTTTAAAATGGTCCTGGGAGACAAGTGTTAATTTAATTCATTCTTACGCTCCTCCAACCCTGTGAACGTTCTCAAAATCAAGCTCTAGGAATGGAAAGTTTCTACCAGGTGTGTGGTAGCAATGATGGATTAATAAAAGTATTGAAAGAGGTTGACTATTAGTAGATGACTTACTTGTAATCCTGTTGATGCCCTCCTTACACTGGATCATCATTATTGATGAGCTGATGTTCAGCCATGGCCCAGACACCAGCATCTCCAGACTACACCATGTGACTCAGGTCTCATGGACTTTTCAGCCCTTTACATCTCCTTCCTCACTCCTTAAATAATTCAAAATCTGCAGATAATTGAGAGGCAGGCTGTAGAGCAGAATAAGCATATATTCCATGTTAAGAGTATTTTAGATTCAAATCTTTCTGTGCTACTTAGTAGCTCTATTATGTTGGACAAATTATTTAATCTTTTAGATCTGTTTCCTCTTCCTTACAATGGGAATTATAAAGTGTAATCTTCAATAGTTTATAGGATAATTTGAAATAATTTAGACAGTGTCTGGTCCCCACTAGGTTATTAATAATAACAACTAGTATTGTTAGATACTAATGGCCAAAACAAGGGTGGATATTGCAGTAGAGGGTATAATCTCAGGGTTGAGTCTGTCTCTGACTATATTCTGTTGCATAGTTTAGCTTAGTCGGGATGTCCCCCAGGAGAATAGTGCTCATAAGAAAAGAACAGCAGATTCCAGTAAGCCGAACTGAAACCATCATCCCGGTATAGCCACCATCCCTGAGTATATAGAAGGCTGATTCTCTTCTCACTGCCTTAGAGGTCTCCTAGTAGATGCTTCATAATATGATGCAGAATTAAAATAACATTCACAGGACATGGGAAAGGAGAGCTCTTCATCTTTTCCTGTCCACTCTGTTCTCACTGCTGATGTCCTTAACCTAGTATACTGTATATGCAAAGATTTATAATAAACCTGAAGAAAAAGGTAGTAAAAACAGAAAATAGCTATTGATGACAACATAATCTACTACAAAGTAAATTGTTTGAAATACAGAAAAAAAAATCAAGGTGGGGAAAACAAAGAATCAAATCTAGTGTTTACTGCTTATAATTTACCCTGGTGACTGAGGTCTCAAGAAATCTTTCTATTTTTTAATATGGTCAAAACCCTACAATTTCTAGGCATTCTCAGAAAATCCTCATGCATAGAAAATGGTGGACGATGACCACTGATGCTTGTATGATTGTTCTTCCTCTGAATGGCATCTTCTAGAAGGAATATATTTAAAATATAGTTGAAACTATTCTGAGTTGTTGCTATGATTAATGTGTGTGTGAAAATATAATTAAGAAGTGTTTCAAAGGCTATCTTTCTGTTCTCATCACCATATACCCATTAGCCATCCCAAATTTCACTTGTTTCAGGCAGCACGTTAGAACAAAGAAATATTTCATCAAGTGCTTCATGCTGCAATTACTCCTTTTCTGAAAAAGGAAAGTGTGAATTCATCTTTCATAGTTGAATAATTTTAGACAAAATCATTTGAATGTCATTTTGGCCACAAATGAAGAATTAGAGGAATTTTTAATTGATTATCTTTCTGGAACTTTACCATATGTTGTTGCAAAAAAAAAAAAAAAAAAACCCACCACAGAAAAACAAAAACAGTTGTTCAATTTATGAAGCAGGGATCTTTGATAAAAATGCAAAATATATGACAAAAAAAGTGTGCCCTATATTTTCATTTAATATAATAAACAGACATTAATTGAATGATCAACAAACACTAATTGAACACATGGGAGAAGGGAGGAGAGAACCAGTATTTATGGGATGTCTCCTATCTGTCAGTTATATTATGTGACCTTTTTAGATCCTCAAAACAGCCCTCTGAGGTATGTCTTATTATCTCTGGGAGATCACTGGACCTATCTGGGCCTTATTTCCTTATTAGCAAAATAAATGACAATATGTTTGCAGGGCTGTTATACGAGTCAAACACAATGTAAACAAACACGTATCTATCAGAATGGCAACAAGGAAAAATCCAGGGCATGTAATATTGAAGAAAACTGTAGTGGTAGGATTACTACTAATGATGACCACCTCACCGACTTGGAATTCAAGTGGAATAACACTCAGGGGGACGAAGCGACTAGGGATATCGGGAGACAAGGCAGCCTTCAAGTGGCTACAGTAAGAAAACTCTTCAGCAGTATCCTACTTTTCATGACCCTAACATCCATTTACTAATTAAAAATGTATGATGCTTTGGGGGATTTTTTTGTTTTCTGTTTTTTAGGAATTGACAGTAGCAGTGAGTACCTTTGCTTTAGGATGTAAGTGAAGTAGGATCATCCAGTTGATGTGAAGTTGAGAGTAGTCGCTTTCCAACTCTAGGAGGAAACAGCAATGGCATAGGAAATAGCATTCTAGAGCATGCTGGACCAGGCTCTGAGCTAAGCTGGATGTACCACTCTCACTGAGTCTAGAAGGTGGAAGTTATTATTATCAGGGCCTAAAGCTGATCCTACGTGCAACTTACAAAAGTAGAAAATCTCATTTCCTTTTCTTAATGTTTCTCTTTAAATATTTCTTTGCCCACCGTTTTCATTTTATTCCAACTGAAAAAGACTTGAAATATTTGGAAGATATATAGACTAGCAAACACTAGCACATCCTCCACTCGGATTTCATAAATGTTAACAATTTCAAATATTTGTTTCAGATCCTTAATTTAACAGAAATAATAAAAGATCAATACAAATGAAGGCAGTTTTGTACCTCTCCATGATCCATCCCCTTTTCCCACTATGGTTGCAACAAGTGTTCAGATTATTTTAACACCACCCTATAAGTGTGTGTATCCCCAAACAGTATCATATAGTTTTTGTGATTTTGAATTTACATAAATGATATTTTTTTCTGTATTGGGGTTTATTATGTTTTATTTATTTCTTCCATCTTCTTTTTTTTCTTAAAAGATTTTATTTATTTGAGAGACAGTGCACAAGCAAGGGTTGGGACAAATGGAGAAGGACAGAGGGAGAGGGACAAGCAGACTCCCCATTAAGCAGGGAGCCCCATGTGGGGCTTGATCCCAGGACTCTGAAATCATGACCTGAGCCGAAATCAGATGCTTAACTGACTGAACCACCCAGCCTCCCCTCTTCTGTCTTCTTGAAGTGAATGTTTATTAATAGACAATCTTATTTTCTAACATACATATCTCTCTAAGCACACTTTAACTGCTTTTCACAGTTTTGAAATAGTGCCTTAATATCCATCCAATTAAATATGTTAGAATTTTCATTATGAGTCTTGTTTAGCTCTTCAAACCATTACAGCTTTCTTTAGTTTCCAAAAATATGAAGTTATTATTGAGTTATTGAGTTCCAATTTTTTTACACAGTGATTGTGAAACATGGTTTACCAGGTCTTGGGAATTCATTGAGACAGACTTTTGGTTAATATTACATTGTCAGTTTTTAAAAATGTATTGTTTTGGCTTCAAAAAAATATATTAGCCTCCTTTTCCAGGAATAGGGTTCTACATATGTTCATTAGAGCAATCTTATTAATTGTGCTCTTCAAAACTAATGTGTCATTAGCTTTTTATCGGCTTGCTGTTTTTGAGAGAAGTATATTAAAATCTCCCACCAGGATTTCTCCTTGAATTTCCATCAGCTTGGCTTATAATAGGTTAAGGCTTTGTTGCATTATATAGTTGAGCCTTGAGACCTTTATCCTTAATAAGGTTTTTTCCACGCAAGTTTATTTTATCTTATATTAATATCATGGAACCAACTTTCTTTTGGTTACTCTTTCTTTTTCTATTCCTTTATTTTGGACTTATCTAGGTCATGGTGTTTTGGTTGATTCCATTGTAAACAGTATGTAGTTAGATTTTTAAATATTGGGTCTTATAGTATCAGTTAACAAGGTGTTTGTTCTGCTTATCTGTATCATGATTACTTATATTTTACTCATTTTCTAACTTCTTTTCTATTAAATTTGCTATTTTACTTCTTTTTTCCTCCATTTTTTTTGCTTTTAATTAGATTTTCTAGTTTTCTTTCATTCTTTCCCTACCTTTCCCTCTACTATTTGGAAACTTGCACACTTTCTATTCTTTAAATGGTTGCTATTAAAATGTCACACATGTGCTTGTCTGAATTAAATAATATAGCAATGATAAATTGCTCCAATATTTCCTCTTCAATTGTGTATATTATTGTTGACTAGAGTTTTAGTTATGCCTTACTTCTAAACCTTCCCCAGGTTTGTTACTACTGGGTTGTTTTATTTTGGCTTTGCTACTTAGCAGCTGGTGTTACCTTTCAAGTTGTGTAAGTGTGCCATGCCTTAGTTTGCCTATATATATAATAGATATTATAGTGATATCTATCTGTAGGTTTATTATGGTAATTAAATGAGCTTGTTCTTTTCTGGGCACATAATTACTGCTTAGTGAATTTTAGCTGTTATGTCTTCTTAGACTCTTCCTAGCTGTGACAGTTTCCCAGACTTTCCTTGTTTTTGCTAACCTTGACAGTTTTGAGGAATACTGTGGTCAGTAGATGCCCCCTGGTTGCAATTTGTTGGATGTTTTTCTGAGGGTTAGACTGAGGTTATGGGTTTTGTGGAAGAAGATCACAGAGGTAAAGTGCTATTCTCATCACATCATATCAAGGGTATGTGCTCTCAACATGGCTTATCCCTGATGATGTTGACCTTGGTCACCTGGCTGAGTAGTGTTTATATCATGTTTCTCCACTGTAACTCTTTCCTCTCCTTTTCATTCTGTACTCTTGAGAAGGAAATAAGGATAGTGACACTTGTACATTTGCATATTTTTATATATAAAAGCCCATAGTAAATTAATTTTATTACTTTATACAGCCAGTATTTACTTGTATTTAGCCACACATTTATATAATATTTTTGTATTGTGGTAAAATGTAAATCACATAAGCTCACCATCATAACCGTTTTTAGGAATATAGCTCAGCAACATGAAGGACATTCACCCTGCTGTGTGCTACCATCACCGCCATCCAGCTCCAGAACCTTTTCATCTTGAAAAACTGAAACTCAGAACCCATTGAGCACTACCTTCCCATTCCCCTCTCCCCTTAGTTCCTGGCAACCACCATTCTACTTTTGTCTTTTCCATTGACCGTTAACTAAACTGCATATGGCTTAAGTCATATGTCATTACATAAAATCTGGGTCTGGGGGCGCCAGTTGGCTCAGTGGGTTAAAGCCTCTGCCTTTGGCTCAGGTCATGGTCTCAGGGTCCTGGGATCAAGCCCCACATCAGGCTCTCTGCTCAGCAGGGAGCCTGCTTCCCCCACTCTCTCTGCCTGCCTCTCTGCCTACTTGTGATCTCTCTCTCTGTGTCAAA
>ML103102.1:55631-66738 GCA_003697995.1 Taxidea taxus jeffersonii
CCTCAGGTCATGGTCTCAGGGTCCTGGGATCAAGCCCCACATCAGGCTCTCTGCTCAGCAGGGAGCCTGCTTCCCCCACTCTCTCTGCCTGCCTCTCTGCCTACTTGTGATCTCTCTCTCTGTGTCAAATAAATAAAATTTAAAAAAAAATCTGGGTCTGTATTTTTCTTTACCATGATCTTCTCTTTCTTCGCTGAGTCCTTTTTTTACAGAGAGAATGAAGTGTGCAAGTGCCTTCACAATAAATCAACACTTGCTTTGTCTTAATCTCTCTGGGTTTCTGAGATCTTAGACCAGTCTTTCAGTTACTTTCTCAGCCTGGGGTTTTTAGAATCTCATGGGTTACTGTAGCATCAGCTTTTACCTTCTGCTCTCTCTTACATTCCCTTATTGTTTTTGAAATCTGGGGATTTCTGTGTCTTCTTTCTTTTTTCTTGTTTTCCTCCCTCCTTCTTGCCTTTTTCCTCTCTTTCTCTCTTCTTCTTTTCCTTTCTCTTTTTTGAGTTGTGCTCTGCTCTGCATTAAATAATAGTTTTTAAAATTCACTGTGTGACCTATAGGAAAGTTGTTAAAAGAATAAATCCTGAGAGTTTCCATCACAAGGAGAAATTTTTTTCTCCTTTATTCTTCTTTCTTTTCTTTTTATTGCATCTATATGAGAAGATGGATGTTAGCTGGGCCTATCCTCATCATTTCACAATAAATATGAATCAAACTATCATGCTGTGTACCTTAAACTTATACGTGATATAAGTCAACTATTTTTCAATAAAGCTGGAAAAAAAATCATACAGTTAATTAAATTTACATGGTGGGGAAAATGCATACTTTCTAAGCATTTCTATAAGTTTTATGAGAAAAAGGTCCCCTCTGCATCAGCTTGAGCAGCCAAAGTCCTACTTCTTTTCTAAGAAAGCAAAACACTTTTCATCCGGCCTGATGCTTGACATCTGGAGAAGACAAGACTGAAAAATCAGGGTAGGGTCCTGTCTGGGATGCCTCCACTGTCAGGGAATAATGGGGAAGGAGATGAGAAGAACCCTGAAAAGCATGAATTGAATGGTCAAGGCCAGTGGCCCACCATCATTATACCATCAAGCTTCTATATTTTTATCCTATGTGCTCTGCAATATTTTGGGGAAAAATTATTAACTAATGATTTATTTTCTAATTTTGTCAATCATAAAATTTTATAACATAATTTTATAGGATATCATCAGTGTTATGGTATCAACTTAATCTTCTTTCAGCCAAGAGCAAAGAAATTAAATTTGCCAATTTAGTTTACTCAGGGAACCATTTCACTTATAAAGGTACAATTTTTAAATGTTTTTTAAAATTTTTTATTTTTTATTTTTTGGGAGGTTTTTGTTTTATTTATTTATTTATTTAATTATATAATGTAACCCCACCACCTTCTCCCAACACCTCTCCCCCTCACCCCCCTCAGTTTGTTTTATGCCATTAAGAGTCTCTTTTGGTTTGTTTCCCTCCCGATCCCATCTTGTTTCATTTATTCTTTTCTTACCCTCTTAACCCCCACCCCCGTTGCATCTCCACTTCCTCATATCAGGGAGATCGTATGATAGTTGTCTTTCTCTGATTGACTTATTTCGCTAAGCATAATACCCTCTAGTTCCATCCATGTCATCGCAAATGGCAAGATTTTGTTTCTTTTGATGGCTGCTGCTTGAAATTGGCTCATTGAATCTCTTGCATGATCTTAGGTTTGGAAACACTGACAGAAAGGTATGGATTAGAGCCCTAGAGAAGAGAAGTCATTCCTCCCTACCTCCTTTCTCTTTCAAAGTATCACTCTTGTTGGCTGGCCCAGAAATGGCACTGTAGCCACTGCTAGTTCCCTTCTCAGCACAAGTCACACCTTCTGCACAGGTTGGCAATGCAGTTCCTAAGTGGTCTGGGTACAGATATTTATTAGTTTCCTGAAGATGTTATTCGGACTAGCAGAGAGATTATCACCCAGAATCATCTTATTGTCACTTTTTTTTTTTTTTAGATTTCATTTATGCATTTGTTAGAGAGAGAGAGAGAGCGCGAGCTCAGACAGACAGAGTGGTAGGCAGAGGCAGAGGGAGAAGCAGGCTCCCTGCCGAGCAAGGAGCCCAATGCGGGACTCGATCCCAGTACGCTGGGATCATGACCTGAGCCGAAGGCAGCCACTTAACCAACTGAGCCACCCAGGCATCCCTTATTGTCACTTTTGACAAATGACCCCAATTTTCCTATCAGATTAGAAAAGCCTGGGCCATCAAAGCAAATGTGGTTCTGCCCAGCTTTCATAAATGCCACTTATATAATCAGCCCTTATGTAAATAGTTTAACTATGGGTTTTTATTTATTTATTCTTTCAGGAGAGGGCCTTGGAAAAATTTCTGCTGATTTTTCTTGGCAATTATTAGGCAGGTCTCCTCCAACCCCAATCTCTCAACCCCCAACACCTGGCACTGAAAAAGAAACAAATCCCTAACACCAAAGCTAAGTTCCTCATGACACTCACATCTGAGCTTATTCTGAAGCCAGCCTGTCATTGAAGGACAATGGGCAGAGCACTGGTCACTGAGAGAGTCTGGGGTGACAGTGGGAGGATGAAACGGAAGTCATCAGGAGGAGCGCCATCTCTATTGCTCTATGAAGTTGGAGAGAGCACATTTTTAGAATGGCCTTTGCTAGAGGGATAAACAATTCAATTCTGTTATCTAGCTTGTGAATCACACTTGTAGCCTTACACTCACCTGACTTACCTCCATGTACTATTCTTTTTTTTTTTTAATAATGAATAAAGGTCATTCTATGAGGGATGGCTATATTAACAGGGACACTTAGAGTTACTACATTTAAATCTGGGGAATATAAATAAGGAGAATGGAATGGGGGATGATGTTGGTCAGCATTAGTCAGTGACCTGGAAGGAGTGGAGGTAGGTTGAGTGGGCACAGGTAGGAGTCCCATGGGAAATGGGCACGTGCGGGTCATTCACATCCTTCTATGGGGGTAATACCTGCTCTGTCTATCCAGGGTATTTTTTGTGCTGTAGCTATTTGCAGATACCTACCTACACCTTACTCTTTCACCTCTCCTATGTTACATGTACTCATTGTTCCCATTGTCAGATTTGGGCTTCCTTAGCATGACTTTTAATCTTTGCATGTCCAGCACCCAACACAAGATGATATGGATAGTGTTTGTCAGGCTTAGCAGAACTGACCCTGAGCAAGGAAAGTGAGAGGGCCATGGGGACACTTCACTGGGGGGTGGGGGTGGGAAGGAATCTGTTCACAGAGGCCCTTGATCTCTTACAGAAACCAAGGATGGGTAAGGAAGCATAGCTACTGGCTATGACTAAAGAGAATGGAAAGAAGATAGAAAGACACAACAAAGCAAAAGTGGGCCCTGTCTCAGGGAGGTACAGGCAGGAGGAGAAGTGACATTTGGGGTGCATGTCATAAAGTTGGGTGGTCCACGTCTCCATCTGTTTGACCTGGTCACTGTCATTAGACTGTTTCTGGATTTTATCCTTTTGTTAATCATTCAGCCTTTATTTAATCACTTACTCATTTTTCTTTTGTCCTTCCTTGCTCCATCTTTATTGTTGCATCAGTGTTAACTCAGAGAACTTCCTCTAACCTAGGCAGTCTCCCAGGTGAGCTGCTTTCAGTTCCCTGTGATAGACACATGCTGAAAGTGACAGTTATTTCCTCTTTTGGAAGAAGGCAGATTTTATTTAGTAATTTTTTTCAAGTGGAGAGATTAGTTGTGGTCACAGTGGCAAATTTTTCATAATTCTCCAATTGCTATAAAAAGTAACTTAATGGCATGAAGTGAATTCCCATGATGGGAGTTGTCCTGTCATTGTGAATTGCTGTGATCATCTTTGAAGTGATATTTTGTTCCACACTGTCTGTCAGCAACTATGTAGGGTTTGTTTTAGATTCAAAAATGTACGAGATGAGTTGATCTACATCCAAGAGATTCAAACATTTTTTTGTTGTTTCTTTTGGATCTGATTGCTATGCACTAGTTCATTTGTGAGGTAGTTCTGTTATGTTTAGCTGTACTGCAATTTTGTATTCAGATGCAGTTTAAATACTCTTCCCCCTGCCTTTACTTACTGGAAGCTGGCTAGAGAAAACAAATCATCTTTTATCTTTTCTCATTCCATTTTTAAATAAATCTTATTCCTATTACTCTACACAAGTCTTATGTCTTAAAATTTTGATATACGTGTTACTTCAGACTGATCAGCATTTTCCCCTGTCTACTACATACACATCCAGAGCTTTGTTTTCTTTTCAAATCTTCCAGACTGGGAAAAAAATGTACTGTTTCTAAGCAGATGATTTAATTTCAGTAAATGCCTTTTTATTTCTTTCTCCCTATGATTTATTGCTTGAAACCGTGAGAAACATCCAAGTGCAGATGCTGTTTTCCAGCTTTGACGAAATCTTGGTTGTTGACTTCACAAACTTAGGAAGATTAATCTTGTATGATACAATGGTGGAAGTCATACTACTAGCAGTTAAAACCTTGTAAGACATGATCAGGAAAAGGAAACTTTGGTCATCCTGCTTCTCATTAAGAACAGCTGGCCAATTTAAAAGCAGGGGGAGGAGATAAAAATGATCAAACAGAAGTGCCTCTTCCTTCAGTTAAAGTATGAACTGAGGATGCTGCATAGTAGTAATAAAATCAAAATCTTAAAAGCTTTCCTTGATGAGCATGTGTACATAGTCTTAGGTTTATTTGGTCTTTAAAAATGGATTTTCCTATGTGTTCTCCTTACATCTAGATAAAAAGAAATACCTCTGGATAAAAATAGTTTTTTGCAAAAATACTTGTTTAATATAAACATTTAAGATCTCATGTTTGTCGTGGCTGCACTGAGACTCAGACAAGATTATCTGCTGTGTGAATTATGTGTGTGACAGATAGGCTCCTGCTATACCTTCAGCACAATGACCCCAATCATCTGCCAGGAAGCAGAGGTGATGCCTGTCATTCTGAGCGCTGCCCATTGGAGGCAGGCCCTCTGCAGTGGCCAGTTCTGAGAACCTTGACTGTGAGGAAGCATCTTCAAGAGGAAAAGATTCTAAGGAAAGAAATGTGCATGACCTGTTATAGAGGATGTGACTGTTGAAGCTTTCTATCAAAAGCATGTGCAGCAGAAAAGAAATGAACATTGAGCTGGACTTTTTCAAACTCCACCAACCTTGGACTGTGAGTCCTGAGGTGAAAATAATAGTAAGCCTCAGCACCTAATGTTAAACCACCCAGACTTCCTCCATCATGCTTAAGGAATTCCAGAGGATCTCATCTGTGCTTAAAAAAAAAAAAGAAAAAGAAAAGTTTAAAAAAAAAAAGAAAATTTTTTGTTTGTTCTTTGTGGCATTCGTTCTGTTTCTTCCTGGACCTTAGCCACAAGTGGAGATGTATGCCTTCTCCCTAGGAGCTTTGAAGATCAAGGGATCTCAGTTGCTATAGCTGGAAGGAAATCATAAAGCTCATCTAGTGGAATGATCTGATTATTCACGTGAATAAAATGAGACCAGAGAAAATGTGGCCTGTGCAAGGACAGAGACCACAGTGTGTACCAGAACCCACGTTTTCTGACTCGGGGCCCAGGACACACACCAGCTGAATCTCATTTCTCTTTAAGACACATCTACTTCACCAGGTCGTCTTACCCCTGTGTCCTCCACAAACCCTCCTAACTCACCTCTGTGCCCTTGCTGATGCTGTGTGCCCTGTTCATCATGCCCTTCTCTTCCTGCTCCTCTACTCAAACCCATCACATCCCACAATGTCCAGCCCATTTCCAAAGTGAAGCCTCTGTAGTTCTTCCAGATCAAATTAACCTCTTCTCTGTCAGGATTCCTTCAGGTCTATGTCTATTCTCTTGTCATGTTTGGTCTCAGTTTCCTAGCCAGATTATTCTCTCCAATGTCCCAGGTTGTTGTCTTCTGCACTGTGGTCTTCCTGGCGCCTACTGTCAGGTGCAGAACATAGTGACTCCCAGCTAATCCACCCAGCTAGTCCATGGGCATGTTAAACAGTCTTCTGCCGGGTAGGTAGAAGTAAAAGAGAGGTCCAGACACACAGAACTCAAATGCACAGATGTTCACATCTTCCTCAGAAGTACAAATACATGGACTGTATTTATTGCTTGATTGCCTGAATAACAGGGAGAAGCTTAAAGCAATTACAAACTGTTATGATGATTCTTATTATCTTTGGATGTGTTCTGGCTCTGTAGAAAGGGGCAGTTTTTAGTTTGGGTTTCCATTCTCTACTCTCTATGACTGAGAAGGAGCTGAGGCAAAAGACCTACAGTGAATCTACAAAGACCAACAACTGACCCTTGGTCATAAGTATAGAACTTTAAAAGTTCATGGTATTTCTTTGTAGATTCTTCCCTAGCCTTAGTTCCTGGCACACAAAATGGATGGCTTTGACCTTTACTCAGGTTTGTTCTGTGTCCCTTGATGTGTGTGTGCCAGCAATCATCAACAGCAAGGTGACCTTCTCTACTTATCATTACTGGTCACTTTTCTTCTCTAATTTTCTTCTTTGGTCTTTGATGTATGAGTATTTTTAGTGGCAAAGATAAGCTTCTAATTGTACTGTGCTGAATGTGGCTTCTGCCTAGAGATGAGCACGTGTCTGAGGAGGATCTAGATTGTCTATTTGAGCTCTTATTTTAAAACCCCTTGTAAGGTAGGCTCTGAGAAAAGAGGACCTTTGGCATTAGGCAAGTCTGGTTTTCAAAACTTAATGTGGCTGGTAGTCTTTCAGGGAAGGAAAACGTTAAAGCAACCATTACATGTGTAAAAAAATGCCCAGATATATGGCAGGGGTTATTATTCTCATTTGGCAGGTGAAATAACTGATGCTGAGAAAGGCAAGGAGCTTTGCTCAAAGTCTTTGAGATAATAAGTGACAAGCCTCCTTATTATACAGTAAGGATAAAAACAATTCTTTCTTCAAGGATGTTGTGATAAATCACTAAGGAAATATGTGAAATTATTGAGCACAGAATCTGGCCCAGAGTAAGTATTCATAAAGGTGAATTTCCACTTACTTTCTTTTTCTTCTTCCTCTTTTCCATAAATTAACCTGAATGAAAAGTGGCTAAATTAGACTTCAGTCCTATAAAGGCTCACCGGAAGTACTTCCTCTCAATTCATACTCACTCTTCAGATTGCTTGATGTACTCACATTTCCTGCTAGCACAAATTGGAGGGAGTAACATGACCTTCATTTGTTGACAGAGGCATGAATAGGCAGAACACAGTGATGAATGTCTCAATTCAGGCAGGAGTTGAATGTTGCCTGTGGAGTAAGCTAGCTCTGCCACCTGCATTGACTATACATCATCCCTGGAAATTAACCCATCTTCACCATAGTCACTGAGATGGAAACAAGTGCCTGTCCATTGAACATTACCTTCAAATGGAAAGGGTGACAGTTTAGTACACACAGTCCATCCATATCTCTAATCATATGAATATAAATGTTTTAAGATAATGTGTTGCATGAGTGGGTTTGTGTATGTATTATTTTTTCTGAAATAAGAGCTGAAAAGAAACTAATCATTTTATATGAAAATATGATGATTAACAAATTCAAGAGTCAATGTCTTGTTTCACATCCTCTCTTGTACACTTTAGTACAAGCCTGTGCATCATCAGGCATGTTGGTATAAGAAAATGATGATGTGCACCCTGGTCTTTATAGGTCCAATGGATGGCAGTCCCTCTGTCTTTATAAATTTCAAAAGGATTATCACTCACTAACAGATATAGATCATTTTAATTCGAAGAAATGATAGATATACATACATAGGCTACATATCAACAAATTTTTATTCTCTTAATTTAAGACATTAATCCTTAGTCTTTGCTATTGAGTCTATTAATTTAAATAATGTCCAATCAGTTTCTAGATGAACTAAACAGTAAGCATATATTTAGGTGTGGAAACAAATGATTTGTGCCTCTTCATAAAGTTAATGTATTTAGGTTCTACAGTTATGTATTCTTTCATAGTATATCAAAAAGAACAGAACTTACTCTAGATTTTTCAAACAGGAAGGGATTTAATTTAGGGAATTAGAGTCTATAGCAAAAAGAGTTAATGCTTTGGAAGGCATGAGATAGAGATCAGGGATATAGCTACTAGTAATCAGAAAATCATGAAGCACAGGAACTACAGGAAATTGTCACCAATGATTTCAGCTGCCCACAGCACTAAACTGAGTATTTTATAGAAGACAGTTGGAAGCTGTTGGCAAAACCTCACGTATGCATTCTATGAGAACACATGTGACTACCTACCTCAAAGGAGTAATGATGGTTTCTATTTGTTTTTTGTCTTTGAAATCTTACATGAATGAAGCTCATTGTTTTCATCTAACACCACAACTCTGCTAGCAGAGATTCCAGAAAATGTAGTTCCCAAGCTTCCAGTTCCCATACTCTCCCTGGGAACTGGTCTAAAAGGAGAAAATGGTGTTAAGCTACCAAAAACCCATCTGGCATACATAAGTAGTCTGATTGTTAGGGTGATGATTTGTCTCAGTTTGTCTGGCACAGTCCCAATTCCTATTGACACAGAATAATTATTGGTAGTGCCTTGTTTCAATCCTGGTTTGGATACTAAAATATATGGCCATCTACCTATTTTTAAATAGTGAAAATGCTTTGTTTCCTCAGTGGACACTTACTAAGAAAATACTAAGTGCTAATCATCATGCTAAGCACTGGGAACATTGATGAACAAAGACACACATGATCCTCTTCAGGGAAGTTAGAGTCTGGTTTAGTGAATGACAAGGGCCTAAACATGGTAATAACTATAAGAATGAAACAGAGGAGACATATTTGAAAGAGACTGAGGAATTGTGAAAATTAAATGAGATAAGAATTGATAAAGCTCACGAGTACCTAACATATAGCATGCACTCAATAAATATGATTTTAAATATGATTTTTTATGATCCCAATAGTAAAAAAAGAATGAGGAGGAAAAAGAAGAAAAAAGAGGGTTAACAGGAGATTTTTTTTTTAATGGCTGATATGAGAGAAGTATCTAAGAAAACTCTCAGATTTCTGATGTGGCTGCCTTGATGGATGGTTATGTAAAATAGTAAATGCAAGGGAAGACAATTTATGTGAGAGAAATATACATACAGTCTGAATGTATTACTAAGAGAGTAAGTGCAGGAAAAGCCAATTCAAGTGGAAGAAAATAATGCATTCTCTTTGGTTATGTTGAGTTTGAGGTGCCAGTAAGATATCCCAATAACAATGTCTAATAGACATCTGAATATCTAAGTCTGGGGCTCAAATAGGGTGCTAAGCCAAAATCTAGATTTTTAAGTCCTTAGGATACAGATGGTGGTTAGGACCATGGAAAATGTGACAGACCAAGGAGCGTATCCAGAGTGAGATAATAAAGTGTCATAGCCATGTATCTGAAAGTAGGCCAGTACTTAAAGGGCAGAAAAAAAAGAACCCCTTGAAAAAGGCAAGAAGGAATAGCCAGAGAAGTAGTAAAGACTCAGCAAGGGAATATGGTGGAGGATAACAGTGTAAAAATGCCAAACAAAAATTAAGAAGTTAAGAAAAGAAATGTGTTTCACGGATTCAGCAAGTGGGGGCTCTGGGTGATTTTAATGAGAAGAAATTCAGTAAAGCAGGGAAATGAGAAGATTCACAGAGCTGAGGTGAGAAAGAAGAAAGTGTGGAGTTAATGAAGCATGAATCTTTTCTTCAGATCACTTGACTCTGAAGTAACAGAAGGGCTAGCTGATGGCTAAAGGTTCTTTAAAAGCAGAGTTTGAGAAAAAGAGAGATAAACAACTACTGGATCACAAGGGGAGAATTTGAGAGATAACTGATACCACAAGATGAAACAATATTAGAATAATTGGGATCCCAGAAGAAGAAGAAGGGGGGAGCAGAAGGTATATTGGAGCAAATTATAGTGGAGAACGTCCCTAATCTGGGGAAACAGGCATCAAAATCCAGAAAGCACAGAGAAACCCCCTCAAAATCAATAAAAATATATCAACACCCCAACATCTAAGTGAAACTTACAAATCTCAAAGACAAAAAGAAAATTCTGAAAGCAGCTCAGGACAAGGGGTCTGTAACCTACAAGGGTAGAAACATTAGCCTGTCAGCAGACATATCCACAGAGACCTGGCAGGCCAGAAAGGACTAGCACAATATATTCAAGGTACTAAATGAGAAAAATATGCAGCCAAGAGTACTTTATCCAGTTAGGATGCCATTCAAAATAAGAGTGATAAAATACTTCCAGGAAAAACAGGACCAAAAAGATTTTGTGATCACCAAAGCAGCCCTATAAGAAATATCTAAAGCCCTATAAAGAAATATCTAAATATCCTCTAAGCAAAGAGAGAGCCCAAAAGGAACATAGACAAGAAAGGAACAGAGACAATATACAATAACAGTCACCTTACAGGCAATACAATGGCACTAAATTCATATATTTCAATAGTTACCCTGAATATAAATGGGCTAAATGGCCCAATCAAAAGACATAGGGTATCAGATTGGATAAAAAAGCAAAACTCATCGAAATGCTTTCTGCAAAAGACTTCTTTTAGACCTGAAGATACCTCCAGATTTAAAGTAAGTGGGTGGGAACAACGCCAAAGGCAAGGGAAGCAAGGGAAAAAATGAACTATTGGGACTTCATCAAGATCAAAAGCTTTTGCACAGCAAAGGAAACAGTCAATGAAATCAAAAGACAATTGACAGAATGGGAGAAGATATTTGCAAACGACCTATCAGATAAAGGGCTAGTATCCAAAATCTATAAAGAGCTTAGCAAACTCAACACCCAAAGAACAAATAATCCAATCAAAAAATGGGCAGAGGACATGAACAGACATTTCTGCAAAGAAGACATCCAGATGGCCAACAGACACATGGAAAAGTGCTCCACATCGCTGGGCATCAGGGAAATACAAATCAAAACCACAATGAGATACCACCCCACACCAGTCAGAATGGCTCAGGAAATGACAGATGCTGGCGAGGATGTGGAGAAAGGGGAACCC
>ML103102.1:66838-78048 GCA_003697995.1 Taxidea taxus jeffersonii
GATGAAAGGATAAAGAAGAGGTGGTATATATATATACAATGGAATACTATGCAGCCATCAAAAGAAATGAAATCTTACCCTTTGCAACAACATGGATGGAACTAGAGGGTATTATGCTTAGCGAAATAAGTCAATCGGAGAAAGACAACTATCATATGATCTCCCTGATATGAGGAAGTGGAAATGCAACGGGGGTGGGGGTTAAGGGGGTGGGAAAGGAAAAAATGAAACAAGATGGGATTGGGAGGGAGACAAACCAAAAGAGACTCTTAATGTCATAAAACAAACTGATGGGGGTGGGAGGGGAGGGGGGTTGGGAGAGGGTGGTGGGGTTACATTATATGTTTAAATAAAAATAAAATTTAAAAGCAAAAAAAAAGTTCCCTAAAAAAATTAAATAAATAAATAAATAAAGTAAGTAAGTAAGTGGGTGGAAAACCATTTACTATGCTAATGGACATCAAAAGAAAGTGGGGGTGCAATCCTTATATCAGACAAGTTAGATTTTAAACTAAAGACTGTAGTAAGAGATGAGGAAGGATACTATATCAGAATTAAAGGGTCTATCCAACAAGATCTAACAGTTGTAAATATTTATACCCCTAAATGGGAGCAGCTAATTATATAAGCAAATTAATAACAAAATCAAAGAAATACATCAATAGTAATATAATAATAGTAAAGGACTTTAACACCCCACACGGTAGTGAACAGATCACCTAAGCAGAAGATCAACAAGGAAATAAGGGCTTTGAATGACACACTAGACCAGATGGACCTCACAGATATATTCAGAACATTCCATCCCAAAGCAACAGAATACACATTCTTCTCCAGTGCACATGAAACATTCTCTAGAATAGATCACATCCTGCGTCACAAATCAGGTCTCAACCGGTACCAAAAGATTGGGATCATTCCCTGCATACTTTCAGACCACAGTGCTTTGAAACTGGAACAAGAGGAAAGTTGGAAAGAACTCAAATACAAGATAAGATATCCCAATAACAATGGAGAGAGCTGAGAGCTTTTTCCCTAAGGTTAGGAACAGGGCAGGGATGTCCACTATCACCACTGCTGTTAGAAGTCATAGCGTCAACAATCAGACAACCAAAAGAAATAAAAGACACCAGAAGGCTAAAGAGCATCCTGCTAAAGAATGAATGGGTCAACAAGAAATTAAAGAAGTAAAAAATTTATGGAAACAAATGAAAATTAAAACACAACTGTTTGACGCATTTAAGAATGCAGCAAAGGAGGCCCTAGGAGGGAAGTATATAGCTCTACAAGCCTTTCTCAAGAAACAAGAAAGGTCTCAAGTACACAACCTAACCTCACATCTAAAGGAGCTGGAGAGAGCACAGCAAAGAAAGCCTAAATCCAGCAGTAGAAAAAAAATCATAAAGATCAGAGTAGAAATCAATGAAATAGAAACCAAAAGAAAAGTAGAACAGATCAACGAAACTAGAAGCTTGTTCTTTGAAAGAATTAGTAAGATTGATAAACCACTGGCCAGACTTATCAAAAAGAAAAGAGAAAGGATCCAAATAAATAAAATCATGAATGAAATAGAGATCACAACCAACACTAAAGAAATATCAACAATTATAAGAACATATCATGAGGAACTATATGCCAACAAATTAGACAGTCTAGAAGAAATGGATGCATTCCTTGAGATGTATACCAAAACTGAACCAGGAAGAAATAGAAAGCCTGAACAGACCCATAACCAGCGAGGAAATTGAAGCAATAATCAAAAATCTCCCAAGAAATAAGAGTCCAGGGCCAGATGGCTTCCCAGGAGAATTCTACCAAACATTTAAAGAAAAATTAAAACCTATCCTTCTGAAGCTATTTCAAAAAATCAAAATGGAAGGAAAACTTCCAAAGTTTTTGATAAAGCCAGTATTACCTTGATCCCAAAACTAGGCAAAGACCCCACCAAAAAGAGGAATTACAGCCAATATCCCTGATGAACATGGATGCAGAAATTCTCACCAAAATACTAGCAATAGAATCCAACAGTACATTAAAAGGATTATTCACCACAACCAAGTAGAATTTATTCCCGGGCTGCAAGGTTGGTTCAACATCTGTAAATCAATCAATGTGATACACTACATAAATAAAAGAAAGGACAGGGACCATATGATCTTGTCAATAGATGCAGGAAAAGCATTTGACAAAGTACAGAATCCTTTCTTGATTAAAACTCTTTACAGTGTAGGGATAGAGGGTACATCCTTCAATATCATAAAAGCCATCTATGAAAAACCCACAGCAAATATCATTCTCAATGGGAGAGAGCTGAGAGCTTTTTCCTTAAGGTTAGGAACACAGCAAGGATGTCCACTATCACCACTGCTGTTCAAATAGTATTAGAAGTCATAGCCTCAACAATCAGACAACCAAAAGAAATAAAAGATACCAGAATTGGCAAAGAAGAAGTCAAACTCTCACTCTTTGCAGATGACATGATACTTCACATAGAAAGCCCAAAAGACTCCACCTAAAAATGCTAGAACTCATACAGTAATTCACTATAGTGTCAGTATATAAAATCAGTGCACAGAAATTAGTTGCACATCTATACACCAACAATGAGACAGAAGAAAGAGAAATTAAGGAGTTCATCCTATTTACAATTGCACCCCAAAACATAAGATACCTAGGAATAAATCTAACCAAAGAGGCAAAGGATCTGTACTCAGAAAACTATAGAATACTCATAAGAGAAAATGAGGAAGACACAAAGAAAGTGAAGAATATTCCATGCTCATGGGTTGGAAAAACAAATATTGTTAAAATGTCTATGCTACCTAGAGCAACCTACACCTTCAGTACAATCCCTATCAAAATACCATCAACTTTTTTTCACAGAACTGGAACAAATAATACTAAAATTTGTATAGAACCAGAAAAGACTCTGAATAGCCAAAGGATTGTTGAAAAAGAAATCCAAAGCTGGTAACATCACAATTCCAGATTTCAAACTCCACTACAAAGTTGTAATCATCAAGACAGTATGGTACTGGCACAAACACAACACATAGCTCAATGGAACAGCATAGAGAACCCAGAAATGGACCCTCAACTCTGTGGTCAACTAATCTTTGACAAGACAGAAAAGAATATCCAGTGGAAAAAAGATAATCTCTTCAACAAGTGGTGTTGGGAAGGTGTTCTCTTCTGCATGGGAAAAGCCACATGCAGAAGAATGAAACTGGACCACTTTCTCACTCCATACACAAAGACAAATTCAAAATGGATGAAAACCTAAATGTGAGGCAGAAATCCATCAAAATCTTAGAGGAGAACACAAGCTGGAACCTCTTTGACCTCGGCTGCAGCAACTTCTTGCTAGACACGTCTCCAAAGGCAAGGGAAACAAAAGCAAAAATGAACTGTTGGGATTTCCTCAAAATCAAAAGCTTTTGCACAGCAAAGGAAACAGTCAACAAAACCAAAAGACAACTGAAAGAATGGGAAAATATATTTGTAAATGACATATCAGATAGAGGGTAGCATCCAAAATCTATAAAAAACTTATCAAACTCCACACCCAAAGAACAAATAATCCAAACAAGAAATGGGTAGAAGGCATGAACATACATTTCTGCAAAGAAGACATCCAAATGGCCAACAGACACATGAAAAATGCTCAACATCACTTGGGATCAGGGAAATACAAATCAAAACCACAATGAGATATCAGGGAAATACAAATCAAAACCAGTCAGAATGGCTAAAATTAACAAGTCAGGAAATGACAGATGCTGACAAAGATGCAGAGAAAGGGGAACCCTGGCTGGTGCAGCCAGTGCAGCCATTCTGGAAAACAATATGGAGTTTCCTCAAAAAGTTGGAAATAGATCTACCATATGACCTAGTAATTCCCTACTTGGTATTTACCCCAGATATACAAATTTAGTGATCTAAAGGGGCACTTGCCCCCAGTGTTTATAGCTGCAATGTCCACAATAGCCAAACTATGGACATAGCCCTGATGTCCACTGACAGATGAATGGATAAAGATGTGGTATACACACACACACACACACACACACACAGAGTGGAATATTATGTAACCATCAAAATGAAATCTTACCATTTGCTGCGATGTGGATAGAACTAGAGGGTATTATGCTAAGTGAAATAAGTCCATCAGAGAAAGACAATTATATGATCTCATGATGTGCAGAATTTAAGAAACAATGCAGAGGATCATAGGGAAAGAGAGAAAATGAAAAAAGTTGAAACCAGAGAGGGAGACAAACCGTAAGAGTCTCTTAATCTTTGGAAACAAACTGAGGGTTGCTGGAGGGGAGGGGGAATGGAGTGGCTAGATGATGGACATTGGGGAGGGTATGTATTGTGGTGAGCACTGGGTGTTGTGTAAGACTGATGAGTCACAGACCTGTACCCCTGAAACAAATTTAATTTAAAAGGGTAAACAAATAAAACTAAATAAAAAATAAATACATGCAAAGCATGTAGGATCATTTGGTCCCAGAGTTACACAAGGGATTTGAATACCATGAAAGTTTTAGGTTACATGACCTTCAAAGTCCTTTCCATCTCAAAATATTTATTATTCCATGATTCTCTACTTGGTAAGTTCCCAGGTTCAGCTTTTTTCACAGGGTGATACCTGTAGACAAGACATAAAATCTATCTTATCCTAACAAATTTAGGTTAGAATTTGATCTTCTGAGTCTTTAGGGAAATATATCTTAGAGTTCAAAACATATATCTATACATACTGTCTGTATGGAGTTCTTAATTTCTTGGTATTGCATGCATTCAGTTCCTTTACAATTCTTTCATTGTTTCCTCCTTTCAACCAGTTGCTTATGCTTATATGCAGTTTATCCTTTGGACCATTTTTTCCATGCCTGTGTTTCCAGCTTTTCCCAAGGAATCATTATTAAATCATTAGGTCATAACATTGGATGAGGATTACTGAATGGCAATTTTTTTAAAAATTTCCCCCAGAGTCTTGGTTGGTTTATTGACTAGAGCAAAGCAGGTGGTTTGCTACTAATGAAATAAGGTAGGCTAAGCATCTGGAAATGTTCTATCAGGAGGAGCCAATGGCCTTGTTTTCTAAAGGTCCCAGGTCTCCTATCACTCACTTCCAGTCTTGCTAGGGCATAGGAGAATCAGGATTAATGACTGTTTCATAATTCTGGGCTGTAGCCTTTTATCTGAGATCTTCTGTTTGTAAAGTCTCTTCAAATGTTTTCTAGCCTCAAGGGAAAAATTTCTCTCAGAGATACCTCACTTTTCATCAAAAGCATTCACAAATCCCCTTTTCATTTTTCTCTACCAATTAAGGTCCTCTTTGCTGGGCAGAATAAACTCATAAACATGTTTCCACTGGCTTATTAGAAAATTCACTTTAGCTAGAAGAGTCAAAGTTGCTCATATGGGAAGACCCTAGGGAGCTAGGAAAAGGTTATTTTCCTCTAAAGAGTTCAAAACCTATAATTTAATTTTCCTCTGGTTTTGACCACACTCAGATTTTTGCTGACTTTATAGTATAGCATAGCCTATCTATTTCAGTTAGAGATTGGTCTCTTTTGTTCCCATTTAATTAGAAATTTCTAAATTGTTGCTATCATTTTGTTTTGTGCATATGTATAAAACCTTTTCATAATTATGATATCAAAATATTCCATTTCTTTAATTCCAAATAACATTATTTCAAAGATCCCTCTTTCATATAAGAGATTTTTTAGAGAAAAAAGACCTTCCTTGATGAATGTATATATTGACCATAAATAAGACTGTTGTAATTTCAGAAACATTGGCTGCAAAACAGATATGCTCTTGGAATTGAGATATGATATTAATGATCATTTCACTTGACTTCTTCCATTTGTGGGGTTCATCATTACTTAATATTTTTCTGTCTATTCTTCTTTCATCCATCCAAACCAAAGTCAATGCGAAGAGTATTAAGTCTTAAACTCTTGCTAAGCACAGGACAAGGAAAACCTGGAAATAGCATTTTGAATTTGTAAAACAAGCTATTTATCATATGTCCTAATCCAGCTTATTTCTTTAAAGACTGGTATTTTTCTCTCAGTATTTTAAAATTCAGCTTGAGAAAAATGTAAATTGTATGGTGGCTTTCTCATCTAATCTGCACCACCTCCATTCTTCTGTTTATACTCTCCCTTCAATCTAAACAGTCTCTAATACTTTGCAGCAACTGAGTTTATATCTACTATAGCATGCCATGCTATAGCAAGTCATCATAGGGTGGCATGATTCTGGTGGCAAAGATTTGAAAATAAGAAACTAGTCTGTTTAAAATATTCAAAAAATAAAAGAATGACTAGCATCCATTAAAAAAAAAAGAACAGGTGTTTATGAAATAACAACTAAATGATCATGAAATCGGAATGTACAGATACAAAAGAAAAAACAACTAAAATTATCTAAATGTATAGTCATTTGGAGTTTTTAAAAATTTCAACAGAGAGAATTAATAGTCAAAAAGAATGCCATCAAAGAGAGGCTTTATGAATTGAATCTGTAAATTAGGAAACTGTAGGAAAAAAAAAGAATTGAAAATATTGATGATTTTGAAATAAGAAGCTTTGTTATACATCACTAAGTAGTTCCAGTAGGAGAGAGCAGAGAGATAGTTGCTGAATATTTCTAGAATTAAGGCAAGGCATGAGTATTCATATTCAAAAAAGTTCAAAGGATGTCAAGCAAGATGACATTTTAAAAACTTCATCCTATGTTTACATTAAGGTGAAGCTAAAGAATACCAAGAACAAAATGTTGGCTTTTTGGAATGAGGAGATAGGAAATAACACTGATGCTTCCCTTAATTACCAGAGGTTTATTCTTGCATTACATTACAAGAAAACTTTCTTCTTTATTGATTTAGTTGTTTGCCTGCTGTCACTTCTCATGTAGTCATTGTGCTGCACTCCAGCTCAGTTTAGTTTGCTACTGTCTTTTTGCTGCTTACTAGACAACCCCAAAACTGTATTTGTTAAGAAACTTTGTAAATAACAAATTAAGTATTGTCTATGGGACAGAGGATTGGATTCAAAACAGCATATACTACTGCTATAATAACAATAGCTTACCTTTATAGGATGTTTTCTATCTACCAAAAGCTCATAAGTTTTTTTTTTCATTTAATCTTCATAATATCCTTGTGAGGCTCATACAACTATATTATCCCCATTTTCCAGATGAGGACCCTGAGACTTAGTTAAAGAGGCTGAAGTCATTTGCCCAAGGTCATGCAGCTTTAACTAGTGTGGTCAGTGGTGCATCCTAGATTTTAAGTCAGTCAAATTCAGAGCCCAGGTTCCTAATGACTATTCTGTGATACCTTCTTTTATCAAAAAGAGAAGCCTTTAAGAAAGCTACTGGGACTTCCAGCAGTCTTTCTCAGCAGACTTTCTCCTGTGAGATTGTGTTCTAGAACACTGACATTGATGGAATTCTGATCCTCCTTACATAGTGATTCATTATTTTATAGAAGTTGCACTTTTTCAGATTGCATGTGGCCAGCATCATCCAGGCTGAGTAATCATAAGTACTCTCTCAGCCAGTCTAGTTACCCTCTGTGATATGTTTCTGGGGAACCCAAAACCCTTCAGGATCCTGAGGCATAGAACTTATTTGCCATTTATAGAGCCCGAAGAATTTGCTATTACCAGAACTTGAAGGTCTTCCCAAGCTGCCCAGGAGATTCTAACAAAGGAGCATTTCCTTTCTACTCTCATGTCTTTCCCTTGAAAGCAGATGCTGGTTCTACTTTTTTTTTTTTTTTTAAGTTTTTTTTTTTTTTAAGATTTTATTTATTTTTATTAGTTAGAGAGAGAGAGAAAGAGAGCACAGGCAGACAGAGAGGCAAGCAGAGGCAGAGGGAGAAGCAGGCTCCCTGCCGAGCAAGGAGCCCGATGCGGGACTCGATCCCAGGACGCTGGGATCATGACCTGAGCCGAAGGCAGCCGTTTAACCAACTGAGCCACCCAGGCGTCCCTACTTTTGAACTTTATATGGTTGGGTTGAGAAGACAGGTTGAGCTTCTGATGGATAGTTAGACTTTCTTGGTCTTTAGTCAAGCCCTTTGGACAATGGACTAGCTTCCTTGATTGTAGCTACCCAATGGCAATTCTCCACAGAGGTTTTCCTACATTAGGAGAGGATGGTAGAGGTCTCATGGAAGGACAGAATAAGGAAACATATCCACCAAAGAAGGAGTTTGTTTCTAAATTTCCACTGAGAAGTTAGGGGGAAAGGTATTCTTCTGCTAACTCTGTATGAATTAAGGTTTTAGATATGGCAGAATTTCTTCAGAAACTGAAAGCCAGTAATTCAGCCAGAGAATAAGGAGGATAGCAAACCTAGTAATTACTGATGAGGTCACAGAGTTGACTAGTCTTACAGCTTATGGGTCTGACTCAGATCCTTTGCTCTGCAAGTTAAAAAGTCTGTGATTAGGGAGACCTCAATGAAGTCCTCTTATTTTAGCTACTGCATTGATAAAATTAATGTAATCATAAACATTTCTTGGGAAGATTGGGAAAATTAATGTTGAAATTTTTAAGCACCTCAAAGCACAGTTTACTTGTTATTAACCTGAAGTTTTTTTTTTTGTTTTTTTTTTGTTTTTGTTTTTTTTTATTATTTGTCAGAGAGAGAGCAGGAGCGAGCACAGGCAGACAGAGTGGCAGGCAGAGGCAGAGGGAGAAGCAGGCTCCCTGCCGAGCAAGGAGCCCGATGTGGGACTCGATCCCAGGACGCTGGGATCATGACCTGAGCCGAAGGCAGCCGCTTAACCAACTGAGCCACCCAGGCGTCCCCTGAAGTTTTTGTTTTAGAGGAATACAACTGGTCTGCAATTCTTCAACTTTACTTCCAGGACCGTATACACTCTCTATATATACACCTATATATTTCTCTTGAAGCCTGAGAATCTTGGCCCCTTCAGCTGTAACCAGCTTTGCAGCTCTTTGATCTATTGCTAGATTCCCACTGTGGAGTTACCTCTGTTCCATTTCTCAGGTAGCCTGCTGCTACCTAGCTCAGCCTGCAGTCATCTGAACACTTTGCCAAGTGTATATGATGTCTAAAGGGTTGGGTAAAGGCCTGAGATAAGCCTGGGTGCATACTGACAACCTGTACTTGGAAGGGGCTTTAAAGTTGTACTGTTTCTTACAATGCCAGACCAAGTGGAGAGAAAATAATTCTCATGGTTCCTGGGGACATTTATGGAGCATCTACCTTTAACCTCTTCCCTCTGCTAGATAATATTTTCTTGATTACTGTGATCACTATGACCTATGATATGTGCACCTCTGTTTATTACTCAAACTTAAGAAGGATTTTGGTATATGTTGAAAAGCAGTAGACTATGGATCTGGGAAACAAACTGAGGGTTTTAGAAGGGAGCAGGGTGGGAGAATGGGTGAGCCTGGTGATGAGTATTAAGGAGGGCATAGATTGCATGGAGCACTCGGTGTTATATGCAAACAATGAATTATGGAACACTAAATCAAAAACTAATGATCTACTGTAGGGTGACTAACATAATACTACTAAAAAAAAGAAAAACAGAAAAATTGAATATAGAATACTAGAAATGGAATTACATTTTGGAATTAACCATGCTGACATATTTTCCTTAATCTTCCTAATTCAATTTGTCATGTAAAATCTAAGGCCATTCTTTGATATGTTAGCAATAAGTCTGGGGATTAAGAAGGACAGATAGTGAAGTCACAGGATTCAATTCAAAATATGTGAAGGAATTCCAATGAAATTATAATCAATAATATCCTTAATACATAAAACATTCAAACCAATAAGAAAAAATTCCCAGGAAGTAATAAATAAATTGGCAAAGGCTCAAAATATGTAATTCACAATCAACTTGAAAATGTTAAATTCCACTACTAATCAAATACATGTAATTCCAAACAATGAAATAACATATTTTGCCTTCTACACTAGTGATTTAAAAACACAGAATACTTCCTGGTAAGAGCACAGCAAACAGGTATTTTTGTGTACTGTTTATGGAAATATAACTTAATACCAACTATTTGGATAGCAATTTGGCAATACATGTCAAGAGCCTTAAAATTGCCTGTTGACTAATTCTATTTCTCATAACCTATCCTCAGAAAAATTAAAATATCTAAAAAAGTTTTATGTTTGAAACCAGTCATTACAATGTTGTTTGTAATGTTAAATGTTGGAAATAAATGAAAAAGTATAACCATTGAAGGACAGTTAAATCATGCTTTGTCCCGATGGACTATTTTGCAGCCCAGCATAAATACAATTTTAGGGAGACCATGAAATAACAGGTAAATATTTAGGTTGGATGTAAAATGAAAAATATATGTGAAATGGATCATATCTCTATATCGATCTAGATAAATAGATAGACACATACAAACCTACACATACATGCAATATGTATAATGGAACAACTTAAAGAAATTTGAAAGCATGTCAAAAAAGAACCGAAGGAAAATACCAAAATGTTAACAAAGATTATCTCTTGTTAATTCAGTTATGCCTTCTTTTCTGTGTATTTTCTAAAATTTCCATGATTAATATGATTGCTTCTAAGAGGAAAAGGAAATTTATTTTTTGAAAAATACAATCAAAGTAATTTCCTATGGGATTAGAGAAAAGGTCACCACAAATGTGGCCTGAATGGAAGGTTTGTGATTTTTTTCTCTAGCAGCTGAGTATTTATGATCATTTCATAGGAACTGATATAGAATCTGTTTTGAATAGCCAGCAAAGACAGCTTCTCCTAACTAACATTTAAGAGCGTGAATAAGATGGCAAGAAAACTTTTCTCTTAGCTTGAATCTGAAACTATGCTAAGGAGCTTGATGGGCTTTGACATGTTAATGACATAAATGTTAATACTTACAAATGAACCTTGTCTCTCCATTGAGGAGGTTATAAGTTTAATGGAGTGACATCCAAACATGTGAATGTGAGTATATAGAGCTGTGCTTTTTGCTGTTTTTCTTGTTGTTGTTGTTGCTCTGGACATAAAATCTCAATTTGTAGTCCTTCAGGGCTAATCTCCCCATCCCAGGGGTATATATTCCCCATATGTGCACACATTGTGGCACTGGGCAATGGGAAACTTAAAATGAAAAGGTTATTGCCTATGTCATATGCTCCATGAAATGTGTTCA
>ML103103.1:0-35179 GCA_003697995.1 Taxidea taxus jeffersonii
AAAAAAAAAAAAAGAGCTCCAATGCCATGCCCACAGCACACACTGAAGCTCAGGTTCCCTGGGTTCTCACCTCAGCCATTTTTTCCCTGTGCCACATCATGTGTTTACCAAAGACTTTGGTCTGTGTATTTAAAAGCCTTAATAATTGGGACCACAATATCACACTCCATTAGTAGGTATCACTTTTCAAGAGATCTTTTGTTCTTATATGAGAGTTCAAAGTTTAATGAAAATAATCTATCTGAATTGATCTTTTCTGCCGTGGCAAAAAAATGTGGATTAATAAAAAAGAATGGAAAGAAGAATTGATCCTTTCTGCTGCGGAAAGAAAATGTGAATTAACGAAAAAGGAACTATACTAGTAATTGAGACCTCAGGTCATATTCTACCTTCAGTGGTTTCATGAATGAAGGCTCAAATTCTTGCCAGTATAATTACACTGACAAAACATGTCATATCTTTCTTATAAGGAATAATGTTTACATTGTAGATGCAAAAATGTTAAATGAAGTAATGCTTGGAATATATGTATAAGTGCTTTGCAAACTAAAAGTAAATGTATGTAAGCTTCTTTCCATTACAGTTAATTAGAAAATAGGAAATATCTTATATGTTATCAAGTACAAAATCATGCACTAGCAGATATTATTGTGTACAAGAGATGCATTTAAAATATTTCACTTTTCCTCTTGAACATATTTGAATTCTAAAATTTCTCACAATTTATATGTACCCTTTAGAATATAAACTTTCCCCATAAGACTTTCCTTTGAACAAAGACTATTTCTGTGGATTGAAGCATATGAAAAATTCATCATTTGACCTTCTCTGACCAAAAAATGTGTCAGTTTCATATATTTCAATCTAATAATTCAACTTTTCATTTCTAGCACCATATCCAATGAGGAGATGTTAAAAAAGTTATTAAACTGACCTATGGAACTGAACTTAGGAATAAAAGCTCTTTCTAAAATAACAATTTTTCAGCAAGAAGTAATAGTATGTTAGAAGTGAAAATAATAAATTTTCAATGATTCTCTCCCTCTCTTTTTTTTTTCCTCCTGGATTTCTGGAATAGGTATATGGAAGTAAAAGAAGGAACCCAAACCTGATTATGGATTTCAAAGAAAGATTCTTCAATACACAAAGGAAGAAATAAACTCATAGAAAGCCCTCAGGAACAATGTCTTTTTGCCACAATATAATTAATATTTCCTGTGTGAAAAGCAGCAGGTCAAATGATGTCCGTGCTTCCCTGTATAGTTTAATGGTGCTCATAATTCTGACCACACTCATTGGCAATCTGATAGTCATTATTTCCATATCACACTTCAAGCAACTTCATACCCCAACTAATTGGCTCATTCATTCCATGGCCACCGTGGACTTTCTGCTGGGGTGCCTGGTCATGCCCTATAGCATGGTCAGATCTGTTGAGCATGGCTGGTACTTTGGAGAAGTCTTCTGTAAAATTCACACCAGCACTGACATTATGCTGAGCTCAGCTTCCATTTTCCACTTGTCCTTCATTTCCATTGACCGCTACTATGCTGTGTGTGATCCATTGAGATACAAAGCCAAGATCAGTATCTTGGTTATCTTTGTGATGATCTTCATTAGCTGGAGTGTTCCTGCTCTTTTTGCATTTGGAATGATTTTTCTGGAGCTAAACTTCAAAGGAGCTGAAGAGATGTATTATAAATACATTCACTGCATAGGGGGCTGCTCCGTCTTCTTTAGCAAAACATCTGGGGTACTGGCCTTTATGACTTCTTTCTATATACCTGGATCTATTATGTTGTGTGTCTATTCCAGAATATATTCCATAGCTCAGAGACAGGCAAAATCAATTCATGATGCAAATCAGAAGTTTCAGATTGGATTGGAAGAAAAAAATGGAATGTTACAAAGCAAAGAAAGGAAAGCTGCAAAGACCTTAGGGATTGTGATGGGAGTTTTCCTAATATGCTGGTGTCCTTTCTTTGTCTGCATGGTCACGGATCCTTTCCTGGACTACAGCATTCCACCCACACTGAATGATGCATTGATTTGGTTTGGCTACTTGAACTCTACATTCAATCCAATGGTTTATGCGTTTTTCTATCCTTGGTTCAGAAAAGCACTGAAGATGATTCTATTTGGTAAAATTTTCCAAAAAGATTCGTGTAGGTATAAACTATTTTTAGAATCACATCCATAGAATTATTATATTTACTGCTTACTGTTTTGTAAGACAGATGGCGATCATATTTATGATCACAACATAATCAACAACATGGACCAGTTGCAGGGTCTTTTGTTAATTGTTTAAACCAAAGAATGTATAACAAGATAGGATTCTTACATTTTGCTTCCTGTTTGAGATGTAATAGATGTGATCTTTGCCATTCTTACTATCCACACTGAAGCTTTGCGAGTCCAGAAATGGAGGCTGTACATGAAAGAATTTTCCAGGCCTTACATGAACTGCCATGAAATTGCCAGAAATACCTTACTCAGCTGTTCACAGAATGCATTTGGGAATGCAAATTAGAATGGCTTCGTCATTCATTTTCTTGACTATAAATGCCTTTTTGTAAAATCAGAGAAGTATATATTAAATGTTATTGAATAATTGTTTATACATGATTTGCCATTTTCATGAATCCTTATTAATATATATTCCAATTTTTAAATATCTTAATTCTCATCTTTTTACAATAGTCTTTCTTGATTCTCAGAAAAGTTGCAAAAAAATCAGAAAATAAAGAAAAAATAAAAATAAAAAATCATACAGAAACAAAATGAAAATAAAGATATCACTCATAGCTTGTCTCCTGAAAGAACTATATTATTTAAAGTTTTTAAAAACATAATATTTTGGTGACTGTATAATGTTACATTGTATGAATCTACAAAGATTTTTTTTTCCCCCCAAATGTGGGGCTTGAACTCATGGCCCTGAGATCAAGGCTGGAGCTAAAATAGAGAGTGAGATATTTAACTGACTGAACCACCCAGGCACCCCCCTCAAATTTTTTTTAACCATTTCCCTATTGTTGACCACATAGATTTCAACTTCTTTTTTTTTTAATGATAGAAATTAAACCAGATTTTTGTCTGTTACTTGCTATTGAAAGTTACGAAAGTGTCTAGAAGGATTTTACCATAGTTCAAGGTTGTGCCTGGTATGACAGGACTCAAAATACAAGCTCTATGAAGTAAAACAAACTCACTTGTTGGACTCTAGGCTGCACCGAGAGAGAAGCAGCCATCAGTGCAGCTAAACATGAGGGATGACCACAAGGTATAATCAGAATAGACATGCCATATCTATGAAGATGGCATACACAAAAAGACAAAGAGGAACAAACGGTGGTTTCAAGTAAGATTGCCGATTATAAGCTTTGATTTCCAATTGTACTGCTTCTCATACAGACTTCATGCAGTCTGTTGCATATTGAGTAGCCCCAGTGATTTGGATTTATTTATTTAATAACAATGACTTGAGTTCATGAGTAGATTAAGTTAAGGCAGCTAATTTTAAATGAAATTACAGAGCAATTTCCTGCATCCAATTTTCTGTTCACAGACCGGATGATCTCTGAGGATATGTTAAATCCTTCCATGGCTCACGGTCTGTTTCAGGGCTGTGTATAATGTTTTAACCATCTGACTAGATTTTTGTTCTGGGACTTTACTTTTTCACTTAATTTGAAGTAAGACAAATTGTTGCTAATTACTCCTAGTGTCAAAAACTACCTTGACTTTTTTTCACCCATGAGATCACTTTGTCAGATTTTTTTAAAATGAACAAAAGGAGGTGCCTGGGTGGCCCAGTTGGTTAAGCATTTGGCTTAGGCTCAAGTCATGATCCCGGAGTCCTGGGATTGAGACCCCCATGTTGGGCCTCCTGCTCAGCCGGGAGTCTGCTTCTCCCTCTCCCTCTGCTCCTCCCCGTTCGTGCTCTCTTGTTTGCTCACTCTCAAATGAATCAATAAAATCAATAAAATCTTTTTTTTTTAAAGGAGTATAAGTATTTAGACAGCTTTCTGTACCTTACAGCAAGTTTCTGTGGTGTTCTTCATCTGTTCCCACATGTTCCTCTCAAAATTTTTCCGAGACATTCTGTTCTTTTGTGTACAAGTGTTTTACCTATTGTGAGTAAATCTTTTTAAAAACACTATATTTTCCATGTAACCATTATTGCTGGCATACAATAAAATTTATTTTAGCTCTCCAGTTGATTTGTTTGGACTTTCATTCCATGTAGTTATATTTTCCTCAAACAATGCTAAGTTTTATCTCCCTTCCAATAATTGATTCTTATTTATATTCTCTGCTGTACTGTATTAGTCAGAATTTCTAGAGCAATATTGATAGTGGTGATAAGAGTCATCCTTGTCTTACATCTATTTTAAATTACTATTCAGGTTTTACTATTGATTCCACATTTTTCTTGGGACAAGTTCATGACTCAGATAATTTTACCTTTTTTTTTAACTCAATACTGCAGCCCTAGAGCCTATCTTTTTTGGTAACTTCTGTTTTTTAATACTCACAATAAGAGATAACCTATAACCCACTCTCTTAGCACAATAAAAAGACAGGCTCACTTTGTCTTTCAATATTCCCAGCTTTGTGCTAGCTTCCATCCCCTCATGCAGAAAGTATTTTTCCCTTTTGGTTGTCCAGAGTTCACTTCCCAACTGGCATCCAATTAGCCTTTAAGAAATTTTCCACTTTGACTGGGCATAGCCTATTGGAACTGTAGTGAGAAGATAGACCCCCGCTTTTCTCCTTAACTAAGTAGACAGGTGGGTAAGCCGTGCTAACATTTCCAGGAAGTCTTTCTTTAGAATTTGAATCTTTAGAAGAGAGGAAAAGACAGTGATCTTTAGCAGAATCGTTAGCAGAAAACAATGAAGACATGTGGGGTTCCATTCCATCCATGTGGTAAGGTCATGACCAGACTGCTCTTGGTGTTATTGGGGTTCATGATTACGAGACTCCAGAGCTGCTTCATGGTATGTGCATTTCCAAACTAAGTTCTCCAATCTCTCAGGTATTCCATGAATCCCAGATAGTACTCTAGTAAATTCTCTTTGAGAATAATTTTTAGTTGAATCCCTGGAAAGGACCTGAACTTGATACACTGTATTATGGTAAATGCCAAGAAAGTGATTGCAATGACATGATATTCCTTACCAAAATCCAGACAACTTCCAATCAAAACAGTCTCATTTTCCACTCGCTCCCTCTCAAAGAGACGGATTTGTATAAAATATCATTCAGGAAGAGATAAAAATAGATGCATTAGCAAAGAAGTTTGTTGGAACTGATTTATTAATAATAATTATAAAGCCATTTTAAGAAATCAGTAAACTGGAAGGTCCATCCCCATTTTTAACTGTGTTCTTGAACTCAATAATCCAATCTTTAGAAAGTCATAAATTCTTGTCAAAAGCATAAGGCAAACCATATGAACTCTAATCCATTGTAGATTCTGGTGAGTCACAGTTTCTGTTTAGTTGTACATTGTCAACAAGAGCTTGAACTTTAACTTCAATGTGTAGATATATGAAGAATGATTTGTTTTTAAATTTAACAGACTATAAAATGTACTAACAAAACAACTCTCCTGAGAGATATTTTGAACGCTGCATTGAAATAATCTAGATGATGTAAGAATCAGATTGAAGTTTTTTTTTTTTTTTTAAGATTTTACTTATTTGACAGAGATCACAATAGGCAGAGAGGCAGGTGGGGGGGGGGAAGCAGGCTCCCTGCTGAGCAGAGAACCCGATGCGGGGCTCCATCCCAGGACTCTGAGACCATGACTTGAGCCAAAGGCAGAGGCTTTAACCCACTGAGCCACCCAGGCGCCCCTATATGCATTTTCCAAAGTGTTTCAATACAGGTTATTGAGTATATGGCCAGCAGTAAAGAGTATTCAAAGAAAATAAACTTATCTTTGACAGGTCCTGACCTTCTTTTCCATATCTTTCCTCCTCCTAAAACCCCTTTCCCAAGTCTTTAAGCTCCCAGTGAATTTACACTACTCTTAACATTTTAACTTGGTTGAGGCTGGTTCTCCTGTGAAGTCATATCAACATCAGCATCTAATTTGTTTCTGTCTTTGATTTTTCCCAGGAGAGAGAAATCTTTGACTCATACAGATTGAAAGTTCTTAGCATATTTATCAACTTAAGTGACTTAGAAGCTTAAAGTGAAGCTTTAATGGTTTATCAATGGTTTATCAATGGCAAACCTTCCTCTCCATAAATATACAAGTCAGATAAATAATAACTGAGATAGAGGATTAAACTCTAAGATTTGTTTATTGGTCAGTGTTTTCACAATGTGTTATGTTAGAAAGTAATATCTCTCAACCCTGCTTGCTGGGGAACATAATATAAATATAAATTATGTGGATACTCAGGTCCTATGTCAAGAAAATGATCTGTGTGAAGAGGCAAAGCTTAGCAGCCAGACACCATGGGTTTGAATTCTGGTGCCATATTTATCAGCTAATGTTTGGACAAAGTTACTTAAAAACTCTAAGCCTTAGTTCACTCACTTACAAATGAGAACAATAGTATTACCCGTCTCACTGGACTGTTGATTATTAGATGAGAGAAACCATCTAGCAAGGAGACTTGCACATAAAAGAAAAAAAAATACACTTAGCAAACATACAATATTAGTATTATTCCTTGTCATTTTATTGGCATATGCTATGGTGGTGCTCACTCAGAATATGCTCAGGCAGGTTACACAGAGAAGTTGACATAGGCAAACATTGCATACTAGATTGCTTTTTCTTTTAAGGTGCTGCAGAATTATATCATGTAACTTATTGCATAAGTTACAATTATGCAAAAGAATAGCAGAAGATTTATGGCAAGGTCAACACAGAGGAAATTAAACCTGGGGCCACATTTTCACATCACTGTTCTGTGATGTGTCTGTTCTGCATGTAGTATGTTTGAGAGGCTATGGGAATTTTTACTTCTTTAAAAAATAATGTATATAAAATGTGTATATATTATATACTTAAATACACATGTATAATACTGATATCTATTTGGAAAGTAACTATTACCTACTTATCTGATGAGTTTGAACAGATACTTTATGTAAGCCTGAAGTACAGCAGAATAGAGCCAAGGCCTGCTGCACCCACACAGGGACATCCTCAGGCTTTGGAAACAGGCAATCCTGAATTCAAATCTCAACTCTGTTCCTAGTTCCTGTGCTTTCTCTCCTTCGTGCCTTTGCTCCTGCAGCCCCCCATGCCTGAAATGCTGAAATGCCTCCTCCCTAACTCCACCTCCCTTAACTGGCTGACATTTACTCATTTTAAAGGACTCATCTTGAGTCCTCCAGGAGGCCATCTATAATTTCCCTAGATCAGGTAGGTGTTTTTCTCTGAACTCCCAAAATATCCAATGTGCTTCCTTGTTGGTGCCCTTACTCATTGTGCTAAGATGTCCTCTGCCCCCACTGAACGGTGAATTGCTGAAGTTAGGGAGTGTGTTTTATTCATTGTCATATAACCTGTGCTTAGCACAATGCCTGACCCAGACAAGTCACTTTATGTTTGTTTTTAAGAGGGGATAAGTGAATAAGGGATTATAATAAGGTATCCAAGGGGATCACGCTAATAAAAGTTAGATACAGATCTGAGCCCCAGTCTCTCTGGCTACAATCTCCACCCTCCAGGAAATCTATTTCAAGAAGTGGGGCCAACAATGGAGAAACTCTAGGAATTCATACTTTGATCCCCAGCCAAGTCTAAGCAGATGTGCCTAGACCGGTTTAATTTTGGCAGTAAATGTGTATCTTGATATGAATAGAAATTATTTTAAGAGTCATTTTTTAGAATTGTATGTATTTGAGAGAGACAGAGCACACAAGCATGAGTGGGGGGAGGGACAAAGGGAGAGGGATAAGCAGACTCCACACTCCTGAGCAGGGAGCCCCCACGTGGGGTTCCATCCCAGGACCCTAAGATCATGACCTGAACCAAAAGCAGACATTTAACCAACTGAGCCACCCAGATGCCCCAAGAATTAAGTTATTAAAACATATCTAGATTTAGCTTCCAGTCTACTGTCTAAGCTGATCTTTGAAGCCCTGCCTTGGAATTTTGGGGAGATGTTTGGATTGAGACTCAGAAGTCTTTAATTTCAACCCATAACGCAGGTTCTTTGGGTTACATCTCTTCTGACAACCACTGACTTAGTCTCTTAAGAAAATGGAATTTAAAATTTTTCAGTTTGTATAGTATGGTGAAAACGTAGGAAGATACTAAATACTTAAGCACAGGTAGAAAGGAGTTCAGAAGTCCTGACACATGAATCTCCAGCACCTGCCACAGGCCCCAGCACAGGACAGTTGCTCCAGGAACGTGTGTCCAAAGAAGGCAGAGAGGAAAGATAAGTGATTAGAATGTGATGTTTTTAAAGCAGCAAGAAAAAGATTATTTCTCAAGTTATCTCCTGAAATTTAGGCATTTTAATGCCATTTTCTCAAATTAAGGGTGCCTTGACAGTCCAACTCAGGGTTTCTCAAACCCTCTCAGCCTGTGGATTAGAGCTGGATGTGACAAATGTTTTACAGATCATCGTGAAATACAAAAATAAAAACAAGGTAGTGAGTTTTTCATTTTGGAATACTTACCTAACTTAATAGTCTTTCTTTCCTTCCTTCCTTTCTTTTCTTTTCTTTTCTTTCTTTCTTTCTTTCTTCCTTCCTTCCTTCCTTCCTTCCTTCCTTCCTTCCTTCCTTCCTTTCTTTCTTTCTTTCTTTCTTTCTTTCTTTCTTTCTTTCTTTCTTTCTTTCTTTCTTTCTTTCCCCTTTCTTTCTTCTAAGTAGGCTCCATGCCCAGCATGGAACCCAACATGGGGCTTGAACTCAGTATCCTGAGATCAAGACCTGAGCTGAGATCAAGAGTTGGACACTCAATCAATCAAGTGAGACACTCAGGTGCCCCTAATAAATTTTCTTTTACTTAAGATCATGACCTTGCTAAATGTTCAGGATTAAGATATTCTTTTCTTTTATGAAAATATGGTGATAATAGATGGAAGGTTTTTTAAATGACTATTTGACAAACCTACATTTACCATCCATGTTTTTAAAATTTTTATTTATGAAATATCCACTATTCCACCCTATTACTAACTAATCCCAATGGCAAGAAAGGTGTTTTGGGCAACAAGATCTTACGGTAGGCCTGAAACATATCAGGGAGGCATCTGGTCAGCTCCAATCACTGAAGAAATTAATGTCATAAGGACTGCTAACAATCCACAATCACAGTCAGTAGTACTGGATGACAAAGGCAACAACCAAATGCAGAAAAATTCTTGCTATAAAAACAAAATTGGCCTTTTTCTGTTTTATTCCTCCTTTCACTACAGGATCTTAATTTATTCCACCTATGTAACTCACTGATAAATTTAAAATCTAAAATTACCCATTAAGGGACAAAGAAAACAAGTATCTAGTTAAGAGTTCTCTTGTTTCAGGCAACCAGTACTAAGGCGTGATATTATTAGAATGGTTTTGCTGAGACTTCTAAAATCTTCCACATAGCTGATTATATGTTTTGTTGCTCACGATGCCAGCTCTGTAAACATATTTACATCAGATAAGAAAGTCACTATTTTGCTTCTCTTGCATCAGCTGAAGTTTTCGTCCTCAGATTTTCACTTTGTCTTTGCTTAGTAGTCTGAGAATTCCCCAAACATTTGATTCCTCAAATAAAGTTCTGTGATAAATGTTTTCCTATCTCTACTAAGCACAACTGCTTCCCTAATGACTTAGAGTGTGAAATTATTTCCCATCATGACCAAGACAGAACAGCAGATGTGTTAATGATGCCCTCTGGTCTTTATTTACTTGGAAGTTTGGCAAATGAGAGCAAAGCAAAAGAGATGCTGCTTATACTTGTCTCTTTGGATGTGGACTCAAATTGCCTCTTCAGAGTGTCAAACTATATATGAATTGTGGTGGGCACTGGCAAATATCCAATCAACACATTTAATTACCGTTATTAGCAATTCTCACAAGACTTTGAACAAACAGAAGAGTTTGCAAACAGTGATGTCATATGCTTGAAATATTTTAGCTTTATTTTTAAATGGCTTAGGATTTTCATTTTATCTGTATATTGTCCTAAGCATGGAAAATTAAAAAATTTTGAAGAATAAGGAAAACCACATAGATCCATCCATTGGTTTTCCTTCCATGGTTCAAATTACAAGGAACAATAAAATAAAACTCAAGAGAACAAACATTGCAATAACACCTGTTTTCTACCACGTAATAGACAAATGTGGAATTACCACCAAGCTAAATTTGATTATGTACAACTAGGTAACAGGTTAGTTCTATATAAAAAAGGGAAGTGAAAAATATGGTCATTACCTGGGTGCATTATCTAAACTCTTCCTCATAACTCCTGTTGCCACCATCAAATAAAACCACAACCAAAAGAGACCAGAATCATTGCTTGTGATGTACACTAGAAGCATATTGCCCTGAGTTTACATTCAAACACAGGTGATTATTAGCTACTTAGCCATGTTCAGTAGCAGAAAGTAATCTTTTAAACCTCTTTATATTTGTTTTCTCACTTGCAAAGTGGGTAATATTTAACTTCCAGTGTGTTGTGAAGGTTTAGTCATTCATTAAATCTCTTATTCATTCATATAACAAGTATTTATCGAGCACCTGTTATAGCCCATTGTGTGAGCTACATGCTAAGGGTACAGACAGGAACAAGACCAACATGTTCCTGGGCCCTCTGAAATTTTCATGGAAAGAAAACTAAGCTTTTAGAAATGAAATGAGATTATATTTTATCACATGTTTGCATGATATACAGTACAAAGTTCATAGCACATGGTCAACAAATCAGCTATGGTTATGATTATGATTTACAATTCATTTAGGTATTGCCGGCTTAGTCCATAAGACAGAGAATTTTTTTTAAAGATTTAAACACACACACACACACACAGAATGTACAGACACACAAGTAGGATGGAGCACCCAGAAGAGGAAGAGGGAGAGGCAGATTCCCCACTGACCAGGGAGCCAGAAGCAGGGCCCAATGACCTGAGCCACAGGCAGATGCTTAACCAATTGAGCTATCCAGGGGCAGAGAGAATTTAAAGATATATCCCTGATATCCATCTTGAGCTCAGATCTCTTTCTGTTTAGCTGATATGTCAAATCCTCAAGGTCATTGCTGTGATGGTATAGTCACTGCCTCCTACTCTGTTTCTGTTCTTTTTTGGCCGACTTACATAAAATACACGGGTGTCTTTGGCTGTCTACTGGGGATCTCCATTTCAGCAGGAATCAAAATTCTGTATGTACGAATTAAACTAATTTATCCCATTGTCCCACCTTCTCCTCCCATGTTCAGTGTTGAAAGACACCACTATCCTTGCAATCACTCAAGCTGAGTCTAGGAGGAGTTCTTGGTTCCTCCGCTTCCTTACTCCTTACATCCTGTCAAATGTGGGGTATGTATCTTCATTCAGGACCCAACTTTCCCTCCATGAACTCTGGATGAATCCTACAACTGGTTTCATTCCTCAACTCTTTTTTTTTTTTAAGATTTTATTTATTTATTTGACAGACAGGGATCACAAGTAGGCAGAGAGGCAGGCAGAGAGGAGGAAGCAGGCTCCCTGCTGAGCAGAGAGCCCGATGCGGGGCTCCATCCCAGGACCTTGAGATCCTGACCTGAGTGGAAAGCAGAGGCTTTAACCCAGCCCCCATTCCTCAACTCTTAACCATTCTAGTCCATTCTCCACACAGTAACCACTGATTCATGTAAAACCCATATTTGGCCCCTGGTCCAAATATCTTTCTGCTGTTAAGCATCTTTATGTCTTTTGTAGTACTTTTTGTATTACTTACATCACAATGTCCAAAATCCCTGGCTAACATAAAAGACCGTCTGTGGTCTGCCCTGCCTGCTTTTCTATCTGTATGTTTTACCCATTTCCTACAAGCATATTATATTTCAGCCACACCAAGCTACCTAAATTTCCTGATAATTCTGTCTTTTCAGAACCAGGTTTTTCAAAACGTGGACTTTCAACACTCTATTTCTGCTGTTCAGAATGTCCTTCATCATGGTACGTGGGTGATTCAGTCAGCTGGGCGGTCAACTCTTGGTTTTGGCTTAGGTCTTGATTGCAGGATCTTGGGATTAAGCTCCTCTCTGTCTCAGGCTCTGTGCTCAACTGGGACTGTGCTTGATTCTCTCTCTCCTTCTCCCTCTGTGCCTACCCACTCTCTCTCTTTCTCTCTCAAACAAACAAATAAATAAATAAATCTTTAAAAGAAAAAATAATTTCTTTTATTTACATTGTTTTATTGTTTATTTACATTGTTTACATCTTCATTCTCAAAGCCTTGCCACAGCCTCTTTCCTGAAGCTTGCCTGCTAGAGAGCCACTCTGCCCCTAGTGGTACTTTCTTCTCTGATCTCCAGAGGCAACTCAGGCATAGTTCTATTACTGCACATAATTCATTGCAGCATGATGATCTTTTTAACAAATATTGAATAGAATATTTAACACAATACATGAAAGGTACAAATGTTAGGAATAAAAATCACTACTACGAGCATCCATGCAGCCTATACTCAGATTAGAAAAAGTAACATTATTTTAAAAAATTTTTATTAATTTGTAGTTCATTGCATATACCCTATGCTAACCCTTTGTCAGTTACATGTGTGACAAATACTTTCTCCCAATTAGTAGTTTATTTTTTCAGTTTCTTATGGTAACTAATGTTAAACATAAATTCTTTATTCTCATGTAGTCAAATTTATCAAGCTTTATTTTTTGTTCTTTTCGTGACAGTAGTAATCCTTTTCTACAATGAGATCATAAAGAAATTTTCCCAAATGTCTTCTTTGAGTTTTATAGCTTGGCTTTTCATACCTAGGTTTTTAATTCACCTTAATTCTGGAATTGATTGGTGCATGTGGTGTGAGATAGGGTCCAATTTCATTTATCTTTTCTATATAATTGTCCTAACCCCCTTAACCATTCTCCATTAATCTGTTGTGAGCAATTTCATAAATCATATTTCCATGTGTATAAAGTAAAATATGCAATTTTATGCTCTTTGAAGCTTCCCTTACTTGCATCAACACCACAATGTCTTAACTACTATAAATTTTTATTAAGTCTTTAAATGAGGTAAAAGAAAATTCCTTTCACCCCATTTTCATACTCCTTGTCTTCTTCCTTTTTCTTTTTGTTCATCTGGAGAATTTAGGTTTATGTGGCCCTTTGTAATTCCTTATAAATTATTGAGATGACTTGTCAAATAATACACACATATGCACACTCATACCCTCTGAAATTTTGATAAGGCTATATTAAAGATAGAGATCATTTTGAGGAAAATTAGCACCTTTACCAAAATGATTCTTCCAATCCCAGAATATGATATATTTCTTCATTTATTTAGGGCTTCATTTATGTCTTTAAATAAAAATTTAAACCTTTTCCATAAAGAACTTTCACGTCTATTTTTAAAGGTATTTTATGTATTTTTTGATTATGTTGTAAAGATAGACTTTTAAAAAGTTATGATTTCTAATCTTTTTTGTTATAAAAGTGATATATTTCTGTACACTGATTTTTATAACAACCTTGTTAATCTCTCTTATTAATTCTAAAAATGTAACATATATTTTGAATATTTTACATAGATGTTTGTATCACTTGTCAATAATAACAATTTTTCCCATTTCTATCCTTATGCGTTTTTATTCTGCTTTCCTTTACTGGCCAAAGCCTTCATCAAAAGAAGGAAATGAAGTGGTTTTAGAGGGTTTCAGAGAGTTTTCATCATTCTCAAGGGAATAATGTTTCATCATTAAGAAAGCTGTCTGTTGAAAACTTTTCAGTTTTTATAGAGATACTCTTAATTGGGTTTATAGAAATCATTTCCCCCCCTAGTTTGCTGCAAGTTATTTTTTAAAATCATAAATGGATTTGAATTTTATCATGTGTCAATTGAGATAATTGAATGATTACCCACTCTTATTCCGACATTGTGAATGACTACAAGTCATGTTCTAATGTCAAAATGTCAAACTGTGCGTATATACCTGGGTAAAATTGTAGGCAGAATTTATCTTTTCTTTTAAAAAAATAAATCAGTAGTCTATAGACTGTTACCTTTACGTTTATGAGTAAGAACAAACTTTAATTTTCCTATACTATATATCCTTGTGAGGATTTGATAAGCTCATATGAAGTTTATGTTAACCTCATAAAAATCAACTGGCAGACTGACCATTTTCTGTATTCTAGAGGTTTGTGTAAGACAGGAATTATGTGGTTCTGGAGTGTTCAGTAGGGCTTGCTATTAAAACCATCTGGACATGAAGTTTTCTTTATGAGAACATTTCAAATTATTCATTTTAATGTCCCCAGACTAAGCACAGATGTTTTTGCTTTAATGTAATGTGTGGGTACAGAGAAACCAATGTTATTAAAATAGTGCTCTATGAATGAATACTAGAGCTAATGGGGGAAATAGGATTACTGGCAGACCACCCAAGCCCCATGTAGCACTGTACCTGGGACCCTAAGAAAAAGCAATAATAATCCTAACAAAAACATAAGTAGAGTAAATTTCCGCTAGAATTTGCACTCAGCTTCTCAGTGAATTTCTTTGATGGGCTTCTGCTTGTGCCTATGAATTCTGGATGCGTGAATGCATTTGCTTCCAATAGAGATTAGTTTAATGACAAAATAAAAATTAAAAATCTAACCTCTGAGAATGCATGCCATTGATCATTAATTAAAAAAATGACAAAAACAAAAAACAAAAAAACCCCAAAAAATTAGCATTGGAGGAAACACTTCTACCGTCTTTTCATATGTACTCTCGACTTCTCCAGAGAGATTCCTGCTGCCACAATTTTCAAAACCACCAAAGCAGCTACTACTTCTGCTTCAGCAAGATCCTTAAGACCTATATATATCCTATGTGTATATATATACACATATACATAGGATATATCCTATATATATATCCTATATATGTGTATGTATTATATATATAAATATATATATATATATATATATTTGCTGCTAGGGTTCTTTTTTCAATTGTAAGGAAGCCTGTCATAATTACTTCAAAACATTAATGGGTTGGGAAAGATCACAGGAGAATCAACATATAATTCTGAATTATACTGACATCATCCTACTATGGATCAATTGGATATGAACCGATTTATAGGATGGAAGCACACACTGTCCAATAGACTGTCTCCCATTTCTCCTTGAGTCAGTTTCTATGAACTATATTTTTCTAGGAATTTCTAGGGTTTTCCATTGTTTTGGTATAAAGTTGTTCACAGTATCTTATTATGTTTTTTATGTTTTTGTTTACATTTATGTTTTATTTATGTTTAGGTTTATTATGTTTTTAATATTTGCTCTTTTTCTAACTTCTTAATTTGGATGATTACCTAGCTAATTTTCAGTCTTTCTTCTTTTCTAATATAAGCATTTAAGGAAAAATTGTCCTTTTCAGTTTTATTTTTAGATGACTCTTTCAAGCCTTAATACATTTTTTTAATTATCTAGTTCAAAGTAAGTTTCAACTTTAATGTTTGATTCTTTTTTTTAATCAATGAGTGATTCCAAAGTATGTATTTAATATCTCAAGGTAAGGGATTTTTTTTCTAGTTATCTTTTTATTTACTCCTAGCTTAATTGCTCTGTGCTTAGACAACCTGATATACCTCATGTCAGTCCCTTGAAATTAGTTGAGACTTTACTTTATATCCCAATATTTTATCAGTTTTTGTAAATGTTTTGTGTATACCCTAGGAGATCGTATGTTCTGCAGTTGTTTTGTTGTGCTTTACCTATTTTCATTAGGTCTAGCTTATCTACAAATCTTATTGATATTTGGTACTTATTTTTTCAATTATTGATAGATATGTGTTAAAATCTGCCACAAGTGTTGTGGACTTCATCTAATTTTCCATGTAGTTTGATCAGTTTTTCTCTTTATAGGTTCTATGTAGATTCTTTGTAGATTCTATATAGTAGACTATGATTAAATTTAGACACATTACATCATCTTGGCAAATTGAACTCCTTTCATTTTGTATCCTTTTCACCAGTAATGCTTTTTGCCTTAACATATATATTGTCTGGTAATAACATGACTATATGCGTTTTCTTTTGATTTATATTTGTTTGGAATTTTTTATATTTTCAAAATGTCTGTCTCCTAGCTTTAAGATTCTTCTCTTTAAAACAGCTTATAGTTGAGTTTTTTCCTATCAAATCTGATACTTTCTTTTAAGAAATAGAGCTATAGAAGACAATATCAAATAAATAGCTGGAATGGCTAATATTAGAGCTTTGAATGTTATTTCAAGAAGGGAAGCTATTGGAGAATATTGAGCATGATCATATCACACGTGGAAGGAGGAGGGGAGGCCTGAGACTGCACCAGCCGATCTCAGGATTAATTTATTCAAAAGAAATAACAGAAAAATACTCAACATGCAAAAGTCTTGTGAAGAAAATGAAGGAAAACCACAGAACATGCCAAAGACGGAGGCAGACCGCCCTTCGGAAGATGTACCACAGGAGGCAGACAGAAATCCTCAACCTTCCCAAGAAGGTGTAAGCCAGGAAGCAGAAGGAAATCTTAGAGGAGGGCTGAGCCAGCCTGGCCAGGGGTTTAAAGAGGACACTCCTGTGAGGCATTTGGACCCTGAAGAAATGATAAGAGGAGTAGATGAGTTGGAAAGGCTTAGGGAAGAGATAAGAAGAGTAAGAAACAAGTTTGTGATGATGCATTGGAAGCAAAGACATTCACGCAGCCGTCCTTACCCTGTGTGCTTTAGGCCTTGAATTCTTTTTTTGTCTGATATTAAAATCTGGCCCCTGCTTCTTTCTGTTAGTGTTTTCTGATGTATCTTTGACCTTCATTTTACTTTAATCATCTGGTGGAATTTTGTTTTAGGTAGTTTCCTTGTTACCAGCATCTCACTGGATTTTGTATTTTGACCCATTCTCCAGGTCTGTTTTTCAATTGGAAAGTTTCACACATTTGCATGGAAATATATTCGTTCTATATTGTAAAGTAAAACATAACAGGTTATAAAGCGGTATATTTACTATAAGCTCACATATGTAGGATTAAATCCCAAATTTGTGTGGGTATGTGTTATACATACAGACATATATCAAAAACGTAACTGCTTATTTCTTTGTGGCGTGAGCTTTTTTCTTTTTGCTTATATGTATTTTTTTTCATGAACACATGTCACACACACAAAAAGAATTAAAGTTTTATAAGAGTTAAATAATTTGCAACCAGCTTATAAGGGCAATGGGGGCACCTAAACTCTTGATGGAAGAACTATTAAAAAATGTAAACCTCAAGTTAACCTCTGGATCTCTTAGTCAGAGGAATAAAACTGGCAATTATTACAGAAAAAAAAAAAAGTTAGGTTTCTCCTCTCATGCCTTTCTCATTTCTTCCCCCCCACCTTCCTCCATTCCTTCCTTTTTTGCAGGCTTCCTTCCTTCCTTCTCTTTTTTTGTAGTACAAAAATCCTTTGTTTAAAATCTTCTCTGTTAGTATGCATTTGTGGTGGGAAAAGATAAAGGTAAAGATAAAGTGGAAATAGAATATAGTAGTGTAAGATAAACTGAAAATCTCAATACGAAGTATTTAAGTGACAAGAAAAGTTGCCAATATAAATGAGTGCTTTACTAATCCAGAGAAGAAGTCATTATCAGACTAAAGTAAACATAATTCTATTTTTTGCAGATTAAAAGAGTTAAGATATATTTAAAAAATCTTTAATGTGAATTACATTTTCAGAAATAGTAAGAAACACTTTAAGCATAGTCTCAGTGATTTGATTGGGTATAAAATGTGGTATTTATTTTCTAGAAAGGAATATGTATTATCCTAAAATGTCTAGTGTTTTGCGTCTGAATTAAAGACTAGAAGAAGGGAGTTCCTAAAAGGTTTTGAACCATATCATCTCCATAAGACTTTTTCAGTGTCATAAGACATGTGAATTTTGTTTTAAAATCAGCTTCATCATTTTGTAATGGTACCTTAATTAACATTGTTCTAGAGGTCTTAGCACAATACATTAAGAATAAGAAATTAAAAGCCTAAGGTATCAAAAAGGAGGAAATAAAACTGTAATTATTTATATATAGTATGATTAATCACATAGAAAATCCAAAAGAATCTACAGGGAAATTTTTCAAATAGTAAGAGAATTCAGCAAGTTGCCCCATTCTTCCAGATCTAAGAGGGTTGATGAGATTTGTTCTTTTAGTCACTTTTATGTAGAAAAAAAAAGGAAAAAAAAAAGAAGAACAATGGATGGTATAGCCTCTTCTCAGTGACTGAAAAGTGAGACAAATGTGGACTGTGACAATCTCAGATTTTCCTAAAGAGATGCAGGACACATGTCTGTTTTTCTACTGGAGCCACTGGTCCCATCCCTGTGCAGTTGGGATCAGATTCCTTGGGGCCACCTGTAATGAACACAACAGTTCAGATTTGCTTTTACAGTCATTATGGGATAGCAGACTTCGAGACCTCAGGTCAGGTGATGACAAGTTAGGTAAGCAGACACTCCTGAGAGGATGGGAGAGTGCTTTAAGCTTATTAAACTGCTCAACTTTAGATCAGCAAGGGTTTGTTTTTTGCTTCCCCTCCCCACCTTAAAATTTTCAGCCCCAGTTCCCTCAAGACTAGTTGAAAGTTCTAGGAGAGTGTAAGTCACATAGTTCAGGTCTTCCAGTTCCATATAAAAGAAACAAGACAATAAAATTCCTTCTGGAAGGAGTTTCATTAACAATGGCATCTTCTGCTGTACAACAGGTATGTGGAGAAGGGATTAAGGATGGACCTGGGTTTTCTCTTTCTTGAGGTTTTGTTAAGAAGTAAATTGTCACTCTAATTGTGTTTATAGCATTATGCATGAATTGATTTTCTGTTTTGCATTTTTGTCATGTGCAAAGAGTATGTACAGGAATGTGAAAGATGGTGGGTGCAGGATTTAATACCAATTTGTAATAAAAAGCTGAGTCAGTCTATTATGTGAATAGGATAATGTGTCGCCTTTTGGAAGTGCAGCAAGTTTCTTAGGAAGAAGAGGTATGGAATCCTAGAAAGGGTTACCTCTTCATAAGTGGCTGAGTAAATTATCACTGGTGTTCACCTAAATGTAGAGAGAGTTAAGACAGAGCTAGGGTTTCACACACAATCCCATTCCTTTACTTTCTTAGGAACAGTATTTTCTAGTCAAAAATATTCTTGAGTGGTGTTCATCCCAACAAAGAATGAAGAAAGATGAGAAGAAAATCACATTGATAGTGTTCTTTGCATATCAGGCATTGTGCTAAGGCTGTTCATATGTGTTATTTAATATGTTATGATTCATTAACATGGGATATTTGAGAGAAGTTGAAAAACTGAAATAAACCAAAAGCTTGGGTAAGGGCAGAATAATTCCAGAAAGGTATAAAGAATGATTAGCAGGAAGAAAAACTTTGTAGTCTGTTGAAAGTTTAAAAATGGTTGCTAAAGCAAAGGAATTTTTACTATTTACTGTATTTACCAAATTTAATAAGGTACAGACAAATGAGATTGAGGGTGCTTGGGTGGCTCAGTCAGTTAAGCATCTGCCTTCAGCTCAGGTCATGATCACAGGGTCCTGGGATTGAGTCCTGCATAGGGTTTCCTGCTCCTCAGGGAGTCTACTTCTCCCTCTGCCTCTCTCTCTGTGTCTCTCATAAATAAATAAATAAAATCGTTAAAAAGAAAAAGAGAGAAATGAAATTGCATTAGAAAAATCAGAAAATTCCTTATTATTGTTGTCATGGCCCTGCAATTCAATCACTTTCCCAGGGAATGTAGAAAATATTTTTATTTTTAACAATTTAGTAGAATGCAGTTTAGATATGGTATTTATTTATTATTCATGAATGGGCAAGCAATTCTTTATGTTTTGGATCTTTAAATTTTGTGCTTCTTATGGATACAGCAATAAGGGAGAAAAGACCAGACTTTAATTCTGTTGCCATCCATGTATCTATATGTGCTTATATTAGTAGATTAAAAAAAATTTTTAGTGTCACTAGAAGAATATGGCTTTGAAAGTATTGTTTTATGTCTTAGCATTCACAGATAATCACTGTGGAAGATGTGAAAGATATGGCCATCAAAAGGTTTAAATTGATGATGGATGTCACATTACCCCAGAGAGGACAATGATGCTTACAGGGAAGTTACTTGGCTCAGTTGGTTAAGCAGCTGCCTTCGGCTCAGGTCATGATCCCAGCGTCCTGGGATCGAGTCCCACATCGGGCTCCTTGCTTGGCAGGGAGCCTGCTTCTCCCTCTGCCTCTGCCTGCCACTCTGTCTGCCTGTGCTCACTCTCTCTCTCTCTAACAAATAAATAAATAAAATCTTAAAAAAAAAAATAGTCTTGTTTGGTGAAGTCACCAAATAGTCATCGGCTGTGTCCCTTCCTGCTCTATGGCAGGGGTTCGAGGAAGACATATTCTAATGTATGCATCATGCTATGTGTTTCAGAGAACTTTATTATAGTTCTTAGAGTTGATTGGCTAATTACGTTTCCGGAATGCTGCAGGGAAGGGAGGTCAGTTCTGTGCCCTATGATTTGAAGCTTAGAAGGATTGAGTATGACTTTCCAAACATGGACTGTAGGATGATTATTATATCAAACTCACTAAGCCAGGATCACAAAGAAGTTTGCAGTTAAATCCACATATAATTTAAAGGGTCAATTGTACTGCATTTTCTAATTTGTAAAGACATGATTTCCTATGTTCATTGCAGCATTATTTACAATAGCTAAGAGGTGAAAGCAACCTAAATGTCCATCGATAGATGAATGGATAAAGAAGATGTGAAATATATATCTATATTCAAATATTATTCATCCATAAAAAAGAGTGAATCTTGCCATTTGCAACAAAATGGCTAGGCCCTGAGGGTATTATGCTAAGTGAAATGGGTCAGACAGAGCAAGACAAGTACCATATGATTTCATTTATATATGGAATGTAAAAAACAAAACAAATGAATAAAAAACCCAAAACAAAACAAAACAGAAATAGACTCATAGATGCAGAGAATAACCTGATGGTTACCAGAAGGCAGAAGGGTGGGGATGGACAAAATAGGTGAATAGAATTAAGGAGTACCATCTTCCTGTCAAAAAATAAGTAAGACTTGGGGATGTAATAGTGGACAGCGTAGGAAATATAGTCAACAATATTGTAACAACTTTGCTTGATAACAGATGATAACTAGACTTATTGTACTGACCATTTTGTAATGTATATAATTATCAAATCACTATGTTGAACACCTGAAATGAATACAACCTTGAATGTCAATTATTGAACAAAAAGAAGAATCAGTTGGAGAAAGCTTTTTGTTTTGTTTTTTGTTTTAAGATTTTTTATTTATTTGACAGACAGAGATCACAAGTAGGCAGAAAGGCAGAGAGAGAGAGAGAGAGGGAAATAGGCTCCCTGAGGAGCAGAGAGCCCGATGCGGGACTCGATCCCAGGACCCTGAGATCATGACCTGAGCCAAAAGCAGAGGCTTTAACCCACTGAGCCACCCAGGTGCCCCAGGAGAATGCTTTTAATTTCAAGTCCGCACTCATTCTCCTGCAGCTATCCTAAATGCTTATTTATTTTTCTCTTTTTTAAATCACTACTTAAATTTGAGAACAAAATGGGAAAGTTCCTTGGTTACGTGTTGGCTAAGACCACTGGCTTGGTTTAAGTGAAACTAGAAACCCACCCTTTTCCCACTCTATCCTCTCCTCAACCCCCTATTTTCTCTGTGTTGTTTTAGAGACCCTTAGAATGAAGGTCTCTGAATGACCTCATGTCTTTTCTTCACCTTTCCTTCTGCTTGGAACAGTCTTTCTTTCTTCTGTTTTAAATCCCACTCACCTATTGAGAACCAAATGGAAAGTCTCACCATCACCAGATCATTCTTGTCTACCCCAGCCTGAAATTCCCTTGTCCACTTTTTATCTTTGCACATTTTGCCTCGACCCCTTTTAGGTCAGTTAATCTCCAAGGTTGTTGTTGTTTTTTTTTTTTTAATATATAGTGCAGAATCATTTATGTTTTAAGTGTTGATGTGTTTTGCTCATCACCTGTTTTGTAGACTCTCTGAAGCCAAGGACTAGTGATCTAATGCTTTCTTGTTCTTTCATTGTGTCTTGTGTGTTGTGGGCACTCAATAAACAGGTATTTATCAGCGTGTGATGGTGCTCACAGGGGCTGAGAATCTACTGGTTTGTCTTTTAGTAAGTAGTCGTGTCTGATATTTATGAAGTCCTTGATGGCCAAAGATTCTACAGTATTAATAGTTAATCCTTTGTATTAGATAGTGCTTTTTCTCTCAATGAAAGGAAAGTCATCCTAATTATTGAACATGTTTCCTTTCAAATATACATGTAAAATGGCATCATGCAGATTTTTATATGCAGAATGAAGATACTAGACCAACAAAAGAAGGCAGTGGAGATGGTTTGTTGTCCTAACACTCACTTACCATCTGCTCCTAGCTCTCTGTGTGACTGAAACACCAGGCTTTTATTTTTGCCTGCTATGCATTACCCGAGGCTTTGAGGGGAAGCACCATGGAAGAGTGCTTTCTCTTCATAAAGAACTGAAGGTGTCCAACTTTGGTCTCTGCCCATGTCTGATTGAGCTTCTCTGGCTGGTGAGATGCTTGTCAAGTCTCCATGACTGGCTGAAGATGTTCTACCAGATCTAGATATCCTTAAATGACTCTTTCCCTTTCAAGCAACCTTGGCATGAACAAAATCAAAACACCATGAAAATAACACAACACATGAATAAAACACTTTTCAAATGATAATAAACTCCGGGTAGACCTGAATCAAATAAAATCTAATTATTTGTTCAATACTTATTTGAGGAATAAGTGAATGTATTGTCTGATACATATCTAATCTTTCTATGAACATAAAGAACATCGGTTATAATGAATTAGGTAATGAACTCGTTACTTCTTTTCTTCCCCTTCATCTCTTCCTCCCAGTCTTCTCTTTCTCTTCTTTTTCTTTTTTTAAAATTTCTGGCCCTGGCATAAAGTAAGAGCTTACTAAATGTTGGTGGTATAATTTGTATCTGGGAATGTATAAAGTAAATAATGAACATTTAGGCTCAGGTTAAAAATTCTATGAAGTTCCAAATAAAGGTTAGGATAAATAAATGAGAAAGATACTAACTAATACTTTAGCATAAATTAAGTATCTTCCTTGAGTCTTCGATATTTTTCTTGAGTTTTTCTACAAAAACTGACCTAAATTATAGAATGTTTTATGTATTACCTGACTAAATTTCATGTGTTCTTGATTTTTCTGAAGGAAATATTGGATTGCTCTGGATATGGAAATGGATCTTGCCCAGAAAATCAAAGATCAGTGGGTGTCCGAGCAGCTATGTATTCATTTATGGCAGGAGCCATATTCATCACGGTGTTTGGCAATCTTGCCATGATCATTTCCATTTCCTACTTCAAGCAGCTTCACACACCAACCAACTTCCTCATCCTCTCCATGGCAGTCACTGATTTCCTCCTGGGGCTCACCATCATGCCTTACAGTATGGTCAGATCAGTGGAGACTTGCTGGTATTTTGGGCTTACATTTTGCAAGATTCATTATAGTTTTGACCTAATGCTTAGTATAACGTCCATTTTCCATCTTTGCTCAGTGGCCATTGATAGATTTTATGCTATCTGTTACCCTTTACGTTATTCCACAAAAATAACGATTCCCCTCATTAAGCGGTTGCTACTTCTCTGCTGGTCTGTCCCTGGAGCATTTGCTTTCGGGGTGGTCTTCTCTGAGGCTTATGCTGATGGGATCAAAGGCTATGACATCTTGGTGGCTTGTTCCAGTTCCTGTCCAGTGATGTTCAATAAGCTATGGGGTACCACCTTGTTTATGTTGGGTTTCTTCACTCCAGGGTCTGTGATGGTGGGGATTTATGGCAAGATTTTTGCAGTGTCAAGAAAACATGCTCGTGCAATCAATAATTTGCCAGAAAATCAAAATAACCAAATGAGGAAAGACAAAAAAGCCGCCAAAACTTTAGGAATAGTGATGGGTGTTTTCTTATTATGTTGGTTTCCCTGCTTCTTCACGATTTTATTGGATCCCTTTTTGGACTTCTCTACTCCTGTGGTTTTGTTTGATGCCTTGACATGGTTTGGCTATTTTAACTCCACGTGTAATCCCTTAATATACGGTTTCTTCTATCCCTGGTTTCGCAGAGCGCTGAAGTACATTTTACTAGGGAAAATTTGCAGCTCACATTTCCATAATACTAATTTGTTTACTCAAAAAGAAACTGATTAGACTTCTTCTGTAGGAGTTAATTGAAGTAAAAGGACTGGAACTTAGAAGAATAAAGTCACTTAAAATGTGTGTGTGGGGGGCATGGGCATGTGCATAAGTGTGTGCACAATTTTGGCTACCACGACAAGCTTTTCATTTCTAAGACTTGAGGAAAAAAAGAAAAGGAATCTTCTCTTTGGACCCCAAATCCCTCTTTTTCAGAATACTTGATATACCCACTACTTCTAGGTAGGAAGAAGAAGAACAATAAGAAGAAGGAGGAGGAGGAGGAAAAGGAGGAGGAGGAAAAGGAAGGAAGGAAGGAAGGAAGGAAGGAAGGAAGGAGGGAAGGAAGGAAGGAGGGAAGGAAGGAAGAGAGGAGAAGAGGAAAAGTCAGGAATGGTGTAAGGAAAACACATAGGACTTTTACCCCACTTGGAAGGGATCAGGGCACAAGCACTTAAGGGTGCTGCTCCCTCTTACCACCATGAATACTTTGTATGGTATTTCCATTTACTTTTTGTTCCTCAGCATCTGAACAGATGTATTTTGAAACACCAACAACTAATAATTATAGATGAATAAATATGGCAATAACTTCAAAAATGCATATTCTGTCAGGAACCAGTCATTGGTTAGTAGGGAGTTACACTTTACTAGATTTTACTGTGGTGAGGTTAAACATTTCTTTTTTTTTTTTTTAAAGATTTTATTTATTTATTTGACAGACAGAGATCACACAAGTAGGCAGAGAGGCAGGCAGAGAGAGGAGGGGAGAAGCAGGTTCCCCGCCCAGCAGAGAGCCTGATGTGGGACTCGATCCCAGAACCCCGGGATCATGACCCCAGCTGAAGGCAGCAGCTTAACCCACTGAGCCACTCAGGCATCCCGAGGTTAAACATTTCTTAAAAGAAAAGGGCAACTGCACATCAGAGGCAACAGACTTTATTCATGCTTTCACTCATGTATCATCTTACTCACAGCCACTGAGAAGTTTTCGTTTGTTTGAAGGAGAACTCTGCTCAGTGCTTCCTTCCTGAGACTCATTCACATTTTGTATTGCTAATTGGCATTCTGATTTCTTTTTCTTTTGAGAGAGAGTGTGTGCACAAGGAGGGGTAGGAGCAGAAGGAGAGAATCTTAGGCGGACCCCATACCCTGTGTGGAGCCTTGCTGGTAGCTAGAGTTCACCCTGAGATCATGACATGAGCTGAAACCAAGAGTCAGCCACTAAGTGGACTGAGCCACCCAGGCATCCCTATGTTCTGATTTTTAATAAATGTAAATATATACCAAAAAGTTGTGGGTTTTTTTTTCTTAATATTTATACATACATGTTTGAATCATAGAGTGGTGAGAGGAGGAAGCTAAGAAAACTAGTATTTATGGGGGGGGGGGCTCTAGAACTGGAAACCATATATTTTTATTCAGTGTCCTTTTAACTGTAAGCTGAGACCCATAAATAACTCCTGAAATGAAGTTAGTCATCTGCAAACTGTGGTGTGCTGCTAAGTATTTAACACCTGGCTCTGAAAAGAACAGAAGGAAGGAAGGAAGGTGGAAGGAAAGAAAAGAAAGAAAGAAGGAGTCATGATTTGTAGAATTTGACCATTTCCTTGAGATAAATAGATATATATTGCCCTTTATGATATTCCATGAAAATGATTCTACCTTATATGTATGCATATATATTTATATATATATATACATATCTTCATTTGCTGATTTTAAGCTATGAATGTGATGTCACCTGGCTCTCAGAATTCCTGAAAAATTAACCTCTTCTTCTCAGTGGATTTGAGTGGTGCCACCAAACTACTGACTGCAAACAACATTTTTCATGAAAAGCAAAATATAACAGGAGAAGATAGATCATCTCAGAATACATTACTTGTATTAAGGATAAATATTGCCTTATAATGTTTTAATTTTAGTTTTGTGTGTGTGTGTGTGTGTGTGTGTGTGAACTGCATTCCATTAAAATTTTTTTGTTTAATTTCTTTATTTACATTTTAGTAATGAAAAAATTAGCATTTTTTTCTCTTTGTGGAAAGGTTTACATAACTGCCCATAAATTTGCTTTGATCTTAGCTAACTGCACAAATCACAATTAATCAGTGACCATTCAGTGGTCAGCAGAAATATTAATTTTGCATACCTGCCCAAAGATGGCCCAGCCACATGTGGTCTAGACCTTTCTTCTTTGCCAGACTGCTGATAGGTTGGTCCCTCCCTATAGCCTTAGAGTAGAGGAGAGATGGTGGAGATGCTTTGAGATGGTGAAAGAGATTGCAAGTACAAAATAAATAGAAACAATAATTTTCCAAGAAGAGAGTAATTAAATCCAGGTGCAGTTAGGAGAGCTAATATAGTGTGTTGGATGCTGTTGAGTCTATTTGGTAGTTCTTTTTAATGAAATACTGATGTTTATGCTGTTTTGGTATTTGAACACATACACATGCACACAGATGTTCCTGTCTTTATTTTATTTTATTTTTGTCTTTATTCTTTATTTTAAAAGACCAATTGCTAAAAAAAAATGAGTAAAGTAGATTTTAGTTTAACTGTAAGGTAGAATCATTTTGAATTAATATTTATTAAATTTTCTCCCATTTCTTTAAAATATGACTTTAGAAAATCAAACTAAATATCTTGGTGTAGGTTGTCTGTTGACATTTGTTGGAAAGGTTGAGACACTTTCTTTCTTTTTTCCTTTCTTTCTTTCTTTTTCTTTTTTTTTTTTAACAGAAAGATACTGTTTGTGATGGTTGTTACTATTTATGCTGATGTTTACAGATGTAATAAAAATGTGACAGCCCTGTGTGCACTGTAAAATTTCTTATAATGCTTCTTTCTTTTTCTCTTAGATCCTATTCATATTTAAAAACATTAAATAGCCCCTTTGTAAAGTTCTGCTCATTAAGTCCCCTTTCACTGAAACAGATCATTTTTTCTGTAGATTTTCATGACAATTTTTGGTTTCAGAATGTAGTCATCCTGACTTATTTCCTGGTGAAGAAGGTGATCCAGCCTCCTATGCAGTGTCTGCCTTTCATCAGTGTTCCATAGTTAATAAAGTAGTCTCCTCTCTGCATCCACGATTTTGTAGGAAGTTGCAAACGAGAAAACAGAACCCAGAGATATTAAATGATTTGCCCTAGATTTTATAGCTAATTATAAAAGCAGAAATAGAACCTGGTTCTCTAGACTTCTTATTCAGTGTTCTTTGTTCACTGAACAGATTTTTTTCAAGATTTATGACATTTTATTTATTTATTTATTTATGTAAGATTTTATTTTATTTATTTGACAGAGAGAGACAGAGAGCCCAAGTAGGCAGAGCAGCAGGCAGAGGGAGAGGGAGAAACAGAGCCCCTGCTCATCACGGAGTCCAATGGGGGACTTGATCCCAGGACCCTGGGATCATGACCTGAGCAGAAGGCAGTCACTTAACCAACTGAGACACCCAGGCACCCCATTTTATTTATTTATTTTGACAGAGAGACAGAGAGAGAAATAGAGAACACAGGCATGCAAAGCAGCAGGCAGAGGGAGAGGTAGAAGCAGATTCCCTGCTGAGCAAGGAGCCAGATGGGGGATTTGATCTCAGGACCCTGGGATCATGGCTTGAGCCAAAGGCAACCACTTAACTGACTGAACTACCCAGGCACCCAAGTTTGTGACACTTTAATTGGCTGTTCTTACTAAGTATTTTAGTCAAACTAGTATAAATCGCTAAGGCAAAAAAGAAATACTTCCCTCTTACTCTAATATCTTATTATATTCAGGAGTCAAGTGTAAACAGTCATCTTTTCTGGGTCAGACAATTGTCCTGCCTTTGGATATCAGCCAATGTTTAATTTAGCCTACACATATCTACATATTCTCAATATACAGAAGGATACCTTATGTTCCCAGAATGAAGCCCAAATCCCCATGAAATGGATATAAAATTGTCTTTCATTTGGAAAAAAAAAAAAAGAAAGAAACTGAAAACTACTTGGGACATTAAAAACACACAGAATAGGGGACAAAGATGGTGGGGAGTAAGGAACCCTATTTTATCCAGTCCCCTGAATTGAGCTGGATATCTACCAGGCCAATCTGAACACCCATGAAATCAGCCTGAGATGAAAGAAGATATGTCTGGATCTCTACAAACATAATATCCTCAGTGGTTAGTTTTGAGGTATGAAGCAAAGAGCCATGATTCTGCATGCAGATATTGGAAAATAAACAGAAAGGGGAGGGAACCTCTGGGATCCTCAGCCACTAGAGTGTAAGTCTCCTTTGCTGAACTGGGCACCCATTCGAAGACTGGTAGCAGTGGGGAAAGGACTTTAGGGAAGCCCTCCAGACTGAAACCTGGAGCTGTGGAACTGTGGAGCTGTAGAGCCAGCAAGAACTGGGAGTGCAGCTTTGGGGTGCACAGCCCAGGATGCTGCAGGTTTTGGCAGCACAGACAAAAACAGGGTCACTGTGCCCTGTAGGGCTCTCTGGAAATCAGAGTGCAATCTCTCTGTTCTGAGACAGGTTTGGATAGGGTCACTTCTGCTCTGACTCTTGGAAGAGATGCAGAAGTCGCCTAGAGAACAAAATCCCCCCAAAAAAGTGTTTTTACAAAGCCCATCCCCACCACAGGGGGCAGGGCAACTCTGCTCAAACGGGGTTGCTTGAGTAACAGCATGACAGACTCCTCCCCCAGAAGACAGGCTGGAAGAATAAGAGGCCAACAACCCTTTATAAAACAGGCAAATCTTGCTTCAGTTGTGGTCAATAATCTGGACTCTATATATTCCCTCAACCACCCCTCAACAGAATGACTAAGAGGAGGAACCCCCAATACAGGAAAAATTTACAGGCTATGATCTCTGCCACAGAACTAATGGATATAAGATATGGACAAGATGTTGGAAATAGGCCTCAGGGTAACAGTTATGCAGACAATAGCTAGGATGGAGAAAACCACTAATGGCAGCATAGATTCTCTAAGGGCAGAAATGAGACCTGATTGGGCAGAACTTAAAAATGCTATCAATGATATCCAATCTAATCTAGATACTCAAACAGCTAGGGTAAATGAGACAGAAGAATGAATTAGTGATCTAGATGACAAACTGATAGAAAAGAAGGAAAGAAGGAACAGGAGGAGGCCTAAAACCAATGAAAACAGAATTAGAGAAAAAATGACTCCATGAAATGTTCCAATGTCAGAATTACTGGGAACCCTGAGAGGGTGGAGAGAGAGAGCGAACCAGAAGATATATTTGAGCAAATCGTAGCTGAGAACTTCCCTAACCTGTGTAATGAAACAAGCATTCGTGTGCTAGAGGCAGAGAGGTCCCTTCCCAAGATCAAAGAGAACAGACCGATGCCCAGGCATGTAATAGTGAAACTCACAAATTTTAAAACCAAAGAAACCATCTTAAGGACAGTTAGAGGGAAGAGATTCCTTATGTACAAAGGGAGGAACATCAGAATAATATCAGACTTGTCCACAGAGTCCTGGCAAGCCAGAAAGGGCTGGCAAGATATATTCAGCTTACTAAATGAGAAGAACATGCAGCCAAGAATATTTTATCTTGCAAGGCTGTCATTTAGAATGGATGGAGAGATAAAGAACTTCCCAAACCAGCAAAAACTGAAAGAATATGTGACCGTGAAGCTGGCTCTGCAAGAAATATTAAGGGGGGGGGGTCTATGAAAGGAGAAAGACCCCAAGAATGATATAGAACAGAAATTTACAGAGACAATCTATAGAAACAAGAACCTCACAGGCAATAGGATTACAGTAAAATTGTATCTTTCAATAATCACTCTCAACGTGAATGACCTAAATTCTCCCATAAAATGGCACAGGGTTGCAGATTGGATAAAAAGACAGGACCCATCCAAATGTTGTCTACCAGAGACTAATTTTGAACATAAAGATACATACAGACTGAAAGTAAAGGGATTCAGGACCATCTTTCATGCCAATGGACCACAAAAGAAAGCCAGGGTAGCAATTCTCACATAAGACTGACTGGATTTTAAGCTAAAGACTGTAGAGAGACACTATATCATTCTTAAAGGGTCTATCCAACAAAAAGTTCTAACAGTTGTAAATAACTAAGCCCCCAAAATGGGAGCAGCCAACTACATAAGCTAACTGTTAACCAAAATAAAGAGACATATTGATAATAACAGATTAATTGTAGGAGACCTCAGCACACCAGTCTCAGCAACAGACAGATCATTTAAGCAGAAAATCAACAACAACAACAACAACAACAACAAAACAAAAAACAAGAGTTTTGAATGACACACCGGACCAAATGGACCTCATAGATATATACAGAACATTCTACCCTAAAACAACAGAATACTCATTCTTCTTGAGTGCACGTGGAATTTTCTCCAGAATAGATGACATATTGGGTCCACAAATCAGGGCTCAATTGATCCAAAAGATTGAGATTATTCCCTGCAAATTCTCAGACCACAGTGCTTTGAAATTGGAACTCAATCACAAGAAAAAGTTTGGAAGAAATTCAAACACTTGGAAGCTAAAGACCATCCTGTTCAAGAATGTTTGGGTCGGGACGCCTGGGTGGCTCAGTGGGTTAAGCCGCTGCCTTCGGCTTGGGTCATGGTCCCAGGGTCCTGGGATCGAGTCCCACATCGGGCTCCTTGCTCAGCGGGGAGCCTGCTTCTCCCCTCCCCACTCTGCCTGCCTCTCTGCCAACTTGATTCTTAATGGCTATAAAAAAAAAAAAAAAAAAAAAAAGAATGTTTGGGTCAACCAGGAAATCAAAGGAGAACTTAAACAATTCATGGAAACCAACAAGAATGAAAACACTTCAGTCCAAAACCTATGGGATACCACAAAGGTGGTCCTAAAGGGTAAATACATAGCCATCCAAGCCTCACTCAAAAAAATAGAAAAATCCCTAACACACACTATCTTTACACCTTAAAGAACTGGAGAATCAACAACAAATTAAGCCTAACCTATGCACAAGGAGGGAAATAATTAAGATTAGAGCAGAGATCAATGAATTAAAAACCAGAAATACAGTAGAACACATCGATGAAACTAGAAGCTGGTTTTTTGAAAGCATTAGTAGGATCAATAAACCACAGACCAGACTTATCCAAAAGGAAAGAGAAAAGACCCAAATTAATAACATTATGAATGAAAGGGGAGATATCATGACTAACACAAAGGAAATAGAAACAATTGTCAGAAATTATTATCAACAGTTATGTGCCAATAAGTTAAGCAACCTAGAAGGAATGGATGCATTCCTGGAAACCTATAAGCTACCTACAGAAAGAAATTGACAACCTGAACAGACCAATAACCAGTAACAATATTGAAGCAGGGATCAAAAACCTTCCCCAAAACAAGAGTCTAAGACCTGATGGATTCCCTGGGGAATCCTACCAAATATTCAAAGAAGAAATAATACCTATTCTCCTGAAGTTATTTCAGAAAATAGAAACAGAAGGAAAACTTCCAGACTCTTTCTATGAAACCAGCATTACCTTGATGCCCAAACCAGGGCATCAAAGACCCCATCAAAAAGGAGAATTTCAGGCCAATATCCCTGATGAATATGAATGCCAAAATTCTCAGCAAGATCTTAGCTAATAGGATCTAACAGTACCTTAAAAGGATTATCCACCATGACCGGTGGAATTTATTCTTGCAGTGCAAGGGTGGTTCAACATTCCCGAATCAATCAATGTGATAGAACACATTAAGAGGACAGAGAAGAACCACATGGTCCTCTCAACTGATGCAGAAAAAAGCATTTGACTAAATACAGCATCCTTTCTTGATTAAAACTCTTCAGAGTACAGGAATAAAGGGAACATTCTTCAACTTCATAAAATCCATCTATGAAAAACCCACACGGAATATCATTCTCAATGGGGAAAACCTGAGAACTTTTCCCTTAAGATCAGGAACATGACAAGGATGCTCACTCTCACCACTATTGTTCAACATAATACTAGAAGTCCTAGCAACAGCAATAAGACAACAAAAAGAATAAAATGTATTCAAATTGGCAAAGAATAAGTCAAACACTCTCTCTTCACAGATGACATGATGCTTAATGTGGAAAACCCAAAAGACTCTGCCCCCAAATTAATAGAACTCATACAACAATTCAGGAATGTGGCAGGATACAAAATCAACACACAGAAATCAGTTGCTTTCCTATACACTAATAATGTAACTGTACAAAGAGAAATTAAGGAATCAAATCCATTTACAACAGCACCAAAAGCTATAAGATACCTTGGAATAAACCTAACCAAAGTGGTAAAGGATCTATACTCTAGAAACTACAGAGCACTCATGAAAGAAATCAAAGAAGACACAAAGAGATGGAAAAATATTCCATGCTCATGGACCTGAAGAATAAACATTGTTAAAATGTCTATGCTGCCCAGAGCAATCTAGACTTTCAATGCCATCCTGATCAAAATACCAATGGCATTTTTCAAAGTGCTGGAACAAATAATCCTAAAATTTGTATGGAAGCAGAAAAGACCCTGAATCACCAAGGAAATCTTGAAAAAGAAAAACAAAGCTGAGGGCACCACGTCACCTGATTTCAAGCTAATTTACAAAGCTGTGATCACCAAGACAGCATGGTACTGGCACAAAAGCAGACATAGACTGATGGAACAGAATAGGGAGCCCAGATATGGACCCTCAACTCTACTGTCAAATAATCTTTGATAAAGCAGGAAAAGATACCTAATGGGAAAAAAAGGGCAGTTTCTTCAATAAGTGGTGCTGGGAAAATTCTAATACAGCTATATACAGAAGAATGAAACTCAATCATTCTCTTACACCATAGAGAAAGATAAATTCAAAATGTATGAAAGACCTCAATGTGAGATAGGAATCCATCAAAATCCTAAAAGAGAACATAGGCAGTAACCTCTTCAATATTGGCCACAGCAACTTCTTTCAAAATATGTCTCCAAAGACAAGGGAAACAAAAGCAAAAATGAACTTTTGGGACTTCACCAAGATAAAAAGCTTCTGCACAGCAAAAGAAAGAGTCAACAAAACAAAGAGGCAACCCACGGAATGGGAGAAGATATTTTGTAAATGATACCATGGACAAAGGGTTGATATTTAAGATCTATAAAGAACTTCTCGGGGCACCTGGGTGGCTCAGTGGGTTAAAGCCTCTGCCTTCAGCTCAGGTCATGGTCTCAGGGTCCTGGGATCGAGTCCCGCATCGGGCTCTCTGCTCAGCAGGGAGCCTGCTTCCCCCTCTCTGCCTGCCTCTCTGCCTACTTGTGATCTCTGTCTTTCAAATAAATAAATAAAAATCTTAAAAAAAAAAAAGAACTTCTCAAACTCAACACCCAAAAAACAAATAATCAAGTAAAAAAAAATGGGCAGAAGACAGGGACAGACACTTCTCAAAAGAATATAATGACTAACAGACCCAAGAAAACATGTTCATCATCATTAACCACCAGAAAAATTCAAATCAAAACCATATTGGGATACCACCTTAAGTTAAAAAGGCAAAAATTGACAAAGCAAGAAACAACAAATGTTGGAGAGATTGTGAAGAAAGGGGAACCCTTTTATACTGTTGGTGGGAATGCTAGTTGGTATGGCCACTTTGGAAAACAGTGCAAAGTTTCCTCAAAAAATTAAAAATAGAGCTACCCTATAACCTGGCAATTGCACTATTGGGTATTTACCCCAAAGATACAGATGTAGTGAAAAGAAGGGCCATATATACCCCAAAGTTCATAGCAGCAATATCCACAATAGCCAAATGGTGGAAAGAGCTGAGATGCCCTACAACAGATGAATGCATAAAGAAGATGTGGTCCATATATACAATGGACAACTCAGCCATCAGAAAGGAGGAATAGCCGACTTTTACATCAACATGGATTGGACTGGAGAAGATTATGCTAAATGAAAAAAGTCAAACAGAGAAGGTCAATTATCATATGGTTTCACTTATTTGTGGAACATAAGGAATAGCATGGAAGACATTTGAAGGAAGGGAAAAATGAAAGGGGGGATATCAGAGCAGGAGACAAACCATGAGAGACTATGGACTCCAAGAAACAAACTGATGGTTTTAAAGGGGAGGGAGGTGAGGGGCTGGGTTAGCCTGGCAATGGGCATTAAGGAGGGCATGTATTGCATGGAGCACTGGGTGTTATATGCAAACAATTAATCATGAAACACTACATCAAAAACTAATGATGTAATGTATGGTGCCTAACATAACATAATAAAAATACACACACAGGGGCACCTGGGTGGCTCAATCATTAAGCGTTTGCCTTCAGCTCAGGTCATGAACCTCGGGTCCTGGGATTGAGCCTCGAATAGGGCTCCCTGTTCAGTGGGAAGCCTGCTTCTTGTGTTCCCTTTCTTGCTGTGTCTCTCTCTGTCAAATAAATAAATAAAATCTTAAAAAAATTTTTTTTCTTAAAGATTTTATTTATTTATTTGACAGAAGAGAGATGACAAGCAGGCAGAGAGGCAGGCAGTGACGGGGGGGAAGCAGGCTCCCTGCTGAGCAGAAAGCCTGATGCGGGACCCGATCCCAGAACCCTGAGATCATGGCCTGAGCTGAAGGTAGAGGCTTAACCCACTGAGCCACCCAGGCACCCCAAATAAATAAAATCTTTAACACACACACACACACACACACACACACACACACACAC